>MU006413.1:2930-14944 GCA_010093695.1 Plenodomus tracheiphilus IPT5
TCCCCTTTTGCTCGTTATCCAGCTCCGTGGGTGCACGTCGATCCCGTGACAAGCCCATCCGTGCAACAGATTCGATAAGAAGGGCTTCCGAAGGGCTTCCGAAGTAGATAGATTGAAAGTCGCGGGCAATATGCGTTGGCGTGTAGTACTTTTCGTATGTGCTCCCAAGATGACCCATAGTCTGGTTCCGTTCTACTGCGTCAAGAGCGCCTGGTAGATCCTATAAGCCTGGACGAAAGAAGAGCAACACGACGCGATCTAAGGCAGACTTACTGTTGATGTTCCTTCCAGAAGCCCGTCGTAGCTGGTACAGCTCCAATGATTCTTCAAAGCCCACAATACGCCCTAAGCGTACAAAAGTGTCACGGTATTTCGCGTATGGAAACGCCTTCTGTTTCAATATGCGGACACCCTCGGCTGTATTCCTAACGTCGCAGAGGAATGGCTGGGTCAGCAACTCCTTTTTCCATTTGATGCGGAGTACGTCGCGGCCCGCAGGTATGTTCAAGTTAAATATATCCTGAACATTGGAAAAATCGTCTCTCAATGCTCCTTGACCGATGCCGATGCTCAGAATGTACGAAACTATGCAGAAGGCGGGCGTCCCTTCCAAGCGGAAGGTGAATTTTTTTCTACAATGCGATACTTAGCGAGACTTACTATCTTCGACAACTGCGATTCCACTTACGGCTTCCCATCCTTTTCCTTATTTTTGACGTTCTCAAGATTGACGTTTGCCACAATAGTGCTCTGGCTGGATTCAACAACGCTGCGAACCTTCAGAAGTTCGATGTTCATGAACAAAAGTGCCTTGTTGCTGCCTTTGGCACTTGCGCTCTCGACAATGGCTCCAGGTCTCGTAGCTGTAGCAGCGCTGAGGAGTAGAAGCAGCGATATCTGAACTCGGACAAAACCATGGAGGGGTTTGGTGTCATCTACCCAGAGTGCGTGAAGTATGGCGTAGAGGTCCTGGACGTACATAGCATGCTTTTCCTTCTCGGATCTATCGAGCGTTAGAGTTGGAATCCACTGCTACAATATTAGCGCGGCGTGATGCAAGGGAGAAACACGTCCATCGAACATACATTACAAATGTCGGTGAGGATCTTAGCTTCCATTGTGTGGCTTGTGAGATCCATGTAGCACATGCTTATTCTTTTCCAATAGCTCCGCATTGAGCTTTCCTTCTTCACCCGGGAGTGTTTCTTCCGCCAGCGGAGGTACGCTTTGAAGACCTCTGGTTCGCATGCGCGTAGCTGTTCTTCTGGGGATCTATTAATCACGCCCTTGATTTTATCGCAGTATCTAGTGCACAATGGTTAAATTCCTTGAGGGGTATGGGCAAGCGGGGGCATAGATCTCACATTATCCATAATTCGCCTTCCCTCTTCCATAGTTTCTTTGTATGCTTGGTATGATTTGGCTTTGCTGGCCCCTCTGCCCTCAATTGGGCAATGTCCATCCGTATTTCTTCAGCCTCAGAGTCTAAGTGTAGGTCTGAATGCTTTTCCAAAACGAGTCCAACATCTTCGCTAGTGCCTGGCTCAATATCGGTATCCGCATCAGTGTCAGGATCTGAGTACGTGTCAAAGCACGACTTGGTGCTTGCATCTCCTTCCCAACACGAATCAGAGTCGGTCGCTGAGGACGGCTTCGACCGATACGATGGGAAGAGCTTTCGCGTCGAAGCGACGTTCTTGACCCCGGCGGCGATGGCTAACGCTCTGGTAGTCGTCCGCTTTGTGGAGGAAGGCATTGTAGCAGGAGACGAGCAGGAGACGAGCAGCGGGAGGAAGGTGAGGAAGAAGTAGGAGAGGCGATGGCGGAAGGAGGGTAGACATGTCATCACTTTAAGTAGGCGCTGGCACATAAGCAACTTGCCCGCAGCCGCTGTGCCGTCCTTGGAATGCACTGAAGTGATGGTGAGATTCGTAGCCCTCCACCCCCGCAAGGTCGAATGACAGGGACACCGCGGCAAGGTAGGGCTCCACCAGCATGGTAAGCGAGCATGGGTTCGTTAAAGCGGCAATGGAACGGGGGCTAAGCGAGGTGGAACGCCTTCAAAAGCGGCAGCCAGACGATCCCCAAAATGGCCGCGTTTCCACTGCCACATACATATAGCACCGCTTGAAAATCACTTTGCTCGACCTCCGCTAGCTTGCCTCGGTCAGGTTGTTGGTGACTTTGAACGCTGTGTATCTCTTCTAATAGCCAATGAGTTTCTGGCGCTGCATTTCGTTTTTGCGCGTAATCTTGTCGCACATCTGTCCTCTTGCTAGGAAAGCGTCCGCATTCGAAAAGCTCAGCCATTTGACCTGCAACCGTAGTCGAGGTGACTGGACCTGTAAATAGCACACAGCCCCTGATGGTCTTTCTAATGGTGCATCCACCCATCCTCCAAAACACCGCGTTTGACAAAGATGGTGGTGTCTCGACGATCGGCCGCCAAGCCGCTAGATTACCATTCCGTCGCAATCCTCGAGATGTCGGATGTCAACAACAATTCCACTACCCATCTCAATCTCGTCATTCTCATGCCCTCGCGCAAACGGGCTCACTCAGATACCTGCACGACGCTCGGTTTGTCTTTCCCAGGGCCCGCAAAGCGTCGTGCAGTCTGTTCACCCCCTCCACATTCTCAGTGCTGTCTAAGCCTCTCTCTACCCCTCACGCAGACAAACCTCCAGGCCCTTCAAAACAGCCAGAACCCATCATACGAACCGGCATCTCCCCCCATCATCGCCGATCAACTCTCGTGTCCGGCTATGTTGCGCCCATCCTCGCCCACACGACCGAACAACAACCTCGACACAAGCCTTAAGCTAGCCGCCTACCACATCTTCGTTGATTACGGTCGCGAGCTTCCTCCAGCCTTGAAGGAGCACGTCTCCACTGCAATTCTCGCGCCGCGCGATCCAATTGTCCCGTTATCGCCCAACGCCGCCAAGATCAGGCAGCAGCGCCGTGTAGCCGCACAGCAGAACGAGAGAAACGGCATCAAACGAATTGAACCATACATGCTATTTCGCGGGACGGCCGAGGATGACCCCCGGGTGCTTGCTGCGCCTTTGGTGTACTCCAAGGACGAGATCAATCTACACCGGTACTTCCTGCCACCGCCGCCGAATAAGAATGTAAAGGAAGACTGGAAGGAACTTTCGCAGCCCAGACCAGATACTGCGATTGGATATGTGACGAGGAGAGATGCGCAGAGCACAGAGCCGCCAAGTGCGACCGCGTTCACTGCTAAGGAGGAGCGGTTGCTCGATGGGTGAGTCTCCGAGCGAGTCCATCTTGTATCCTCGAGTTTCTGCTAACAGTACTTGTGTGCAGCTTCTGCCTCACACAATATCTTTTCTTCCCCTTTCTGACCTCGCAGTGGAAGACGCCTAACTCAAACGAAAATATTTCACACGCGCACAACCAAGCCGCCCGCGACGGTGCCGTCATCGTAAGCTACCTCCACCAATTTTACAACCTTGCATACCCAGATCAGCAACCCAGCGTTATCGATACAGCGCACTACTCGCTCACCTGTGATCTCCATACGGCGCAGATATGGGTGCATTGGCACGACGATGAAGGCCACCATATGGAGATGATATTCGAGTTCTCGCTTAGGAAGGAGGATGAGATTGTGAAGGCAAGGGGAATACTGAAAAACATACTTAACTATGCGCTTGGGGACAGGCTGGGTAATATCAAAAACGCGTTGCCGGCGTTTGAGAAGAGCAGGGTAAAGGGTAAGGGTCCGACGATTAGGGCGGGAATGAGTACGGTGGCGCCGTCGGAGGTAGGGTCAGAGTTTACGTTCTCGCTTCCGATGACGCCGAAGTCGTCGGCGAGCGACCCGATGAAGAAAAGAAGGAAGCTGCGGGAGGGTGGGAATGCCGTTGTTGTGGAGGCGAATGGCACAGATACAGATAGCTTGGATAGTCTACCTAACTTGGGTTAGGGAAGATAAATTTCGCGTGCTCCATCTGCTTCACAGCAAGAGTCAATCGCTCTCCTTGGTTGCGGCAGCTCTTCAAATCTGCAAAGCTCGACGACTGCATCGAGCCTGAACTTGCAGTTCGATATGCCCATGACGCCTTCTAACTCTATTCCACGAAGAAATGGACTGCATTTCTTTGCTTTGCCTGCAAAATATTTAGCGTAAGCACTGACCATAGAGTGCACTTCTTTGTATTTTCAGAGCTAATTTCTTTGCTCTTCCTATGCTCAAAAATTGATGCCACTTTCACACAGCCTGCAGGAACTCATTTTCAATTCTAGTAGTAAGTTTATTAGGATTCTCAATATCGAATCGATATTGACTTTTTTCTGGCCCGTGTGCCCCGCGTATTGACTTTCCAGCTAGTCGTATACTGACACTCTCCATCCTATGCTTGAATCGACTTAGTCGATTTGTTCGAGTAGCCAATCACAGTTGCCTGTTGCCAGGTGCCGAAGTGAACCGGAAAAATCACACCGAACGCATAACTGTCGCACTGAGCACGCGTACTGTAGTAGCACAAGCTATACTTCCGATGGATGTATCTTTTTGA
Source organism: Plenodomus tracheiphilus IPT5 (assembly GCA_010093695.1). NCBI lineage: Eukaryota > Fungi > Ascomycota > Dothideomycetes > Pleosporales > Leptosphaeriaceae > Plenodomus > Plenodomus tracheiphilus. The sequence goes on from MU006413.1 coordinate 7,478, forward strand.
ACTGCACCAGCCTTATCAGGTGCTGATCTATCGCAAGTGTCAATACTGCGTTCGTCCATCAGTCAGTGCGCTCACTGCGCACCTTCACGCTTAGCATAAGTTGCACCCAGACATACGTCCACGCGATGGTCCAGGAGGAGCAGCGTGCGTCGCTCACAGTACGACCCAAGCTATGCTGCATACCGGTTTATCTTCACAACGACTCCCTTCGCACTAATAAGAAGCTGACCCTGGTCATCAACTTCGACAGTCGTCTCTTGCCTCAACGCCTCCAGGTCAATGATTGAAGAAGCGCCGTGCGCTGCAACAAGATCCTCGTTCTCGGGTGTCATCCATTCTAGGCTGTATTCAACCGCCTGAGGGTCGCCCGTAGAAGATACGAACACTGAAGGTAGCTCGACGTGCAGCTCCAACGACCCGGCAGTATGAAAGGTTCTGCCATGTCTGACCATAATCGTGCGACCTAGTACCAGGGTCTCGTCATAGCTCTGAATACCAAGGGATTGATCTCGTTGGCTACGAGTGCTGGTAAGAATTGACTCGACAGCGCGAATTTTAGGCGAGATCAGATCGTCGTCAGCTTCATCTCTTGGTGCGTTTGATGAATCTCCTTGCTCAAAACTTGAAGAGGAGGCTGACTTCGGCAGTGAGGATAACGCATCAGGTAGCTGAACGACAGCATTCTGCCCATCAGGTGGGTCGTCGACCGCACTAGGCATTGTAGACTCAGAGTGTACCAAGCTCAACAGCGTACTCTCGTTTGGATCGGAATGCACCGTCTTGCGCCCCCTCGAAACCAACGTCGCGACGCTCGCTCGAATTTGCGCTGCTAGCACTTCATCAAACCTTTGCTCCAACTGCACAAGGTTCGGTACGATGGGCAAGCGCCATCCTGGGTAAAGGCGCCCGTGAGTTCGACTCGTGTGCATTTTTCCGTGCATGGAGATGAAAGCATTGCAGAGGTAACACGCGTCTTTGCTTGACGCAATGATTCGAGGTGGAGGTTGAGACGGGTTTAGTTCACAATAGTAGACCAGTTGGACTTCGGCGTGGATCTTGGCTTCACTTAGTGTTCTCCTGGTTTGGACCATGAACTTTTTGGTTGGCTTTTGCTTCTGTGGCGTTGAGTGTACGAAGAACCTGGACCAGTCCTTGCTTTTGACTTGGCAGATTTAGTTTTGAGAAAACAGAGGCTAGCGTCCGGTTACTAGAGTTCTCCACCGATTGGGACCAGACACTTCGAGGAAGTTCGACAGTGATGAGATTCATTGCACGGAGCAGCCCCTGCTTCGTAGACATGCGAAGTAGTTTACGCGATATATCGTGGTACCTTGAATTTTAGTAATCATATTGTATGTATTACTTCGCATGCTTGGGTCCATAGCCTTGTTAGGTAGTGTCGCGAGCATTGCTTCGATGTCTCCAGTATGTCTTAGAGAGTGGATTGCATTGACAAGATCCTGCAAGCGCGGCATGGTCTGGTGCTTTGCCCAAGCTTCTGCATATTTGATAGCATCTTTTGCCTTCTCCACAAACAGGAGAGAGAGTGCAAGGTGCTGACCTAGGATCGGTTTCCCGGCTTGTTTGAGGCTGCTGATGGCTGTACGGAGGACAGCTTGGATGGGTGGCTTCGTCTTGAGTTCGCGACCAGCAACAAGTCTTAAGCGAAGAAGGATGCGCCTCGAGCACATGGAGATGATTGCAGCTAGCATTTCTTCCTGTACCACATGACGTGCGGGATCTTACCAGGGGTCGTTAGCCCTGAGTGCCAAAAAAGACGTTCCACTCACCGTGCCTAGGCTTTGCCAATAGAGCAAAAATTGGCTCGAACCCTCCTCTCAGCCGCCGTAAGAACGGGCTTCCGTCACCCCGTTCCGATTGATTCACCGCTAGTAGGACACTGAGCGACGGCTTTCCTGGAGTCTGCCGAACGCATACAGCCGGTATATGATTGATGTTGTGGTCAACGTTTGATAGAAAGGCGAGGGCTTCTACTAAGCAAAGTTCTTCGTGGAGAGATAGAGTATAGCCTTGCGCGCGATACGTATGGTTGGTCAGAGAGTTCCGTGATGGTGGCGCAGGTACCGGGTGAAGAAGATAAAGTAAAGAAATGCCCTCAGCGCACGTCACTCCGTCCGGAAGCTTTGGCTTTGGTGGCATGGTTCGTAGATTACGTTCAAATGCAAGTCACCACAAGCTGGTGAGGCGCTTGTTAGGAGACTCCCGCGCGGGGTTTCAGCCTTGCATGCTTTCGTGTAACCATAACAATTGTTGACCGATTGTGATGTACCAGATATACAGAGCCGGTCGGACGAGATTTGATCGAAAAGTCGGCTCCCTGCTTTATACTGTGTGGCACAGATAGTGTGTCACAGATAGTGTGTTTAGTTATTGTAATCACGTGATAAGACTGCTTATCACCTCGAAACCTGAATCCCATTACACCTGACAGAAAGTCATCATCAGGCGCCCAGAAGCATCAACGACAGGCAAAATGAGCACACCCGACAGACTAGCCCCTATCCCAGGGCTCTATCCCAGGGCGCTAAATCGACTTTTATAAGGGTCGATTACTTTGTTAGTGCTAAAGACTACGCGTATAGCGTGTACATCGACAGTTAATCATAAACCGATTAGGGTCTAATCGATTTAAATGTACGCTAGTAGACCCCATGTCCATTACCCTAATCGATTTAATTCTACAATCAAATCGAGAAGGGTTGGATTACCTAGGAAAATCCACGTAACGATAGGATAAGATACGACTCAGTCCCACAGCTCAAATGTCTCTTTAGCAGCTTTCTGCATTACGTCATTTGTAAATGGTAACCCTAGCCCAGGTAGGGATTTTGTTCCTGCATATGTGTCTCGAGCGTCTCCAACTGGCTTTAATTCGACTGCGTAGGTTGGAGCTCTTCGTTCAAGCTCGTTGTATTCCTGGACGTGTTTTATCGCCTTGTGTTCGTGTACTGGGCTTGCAAAGACTCCAACGAATTGTCTGATTGCTAAGAGACATATAAATTTTTTAAAAGCAAAGAAATGCATGCTGAAGATTGGCTTGGTTGGTAAGAGCGGCTCAAGATAGCGTCTGGTAAAGATCCTAGTCGTTATAGATGATATCAACTGGGAAACCTAGTAGAGCATGTAAAGTTGGCTCTGGACAGGTCATGATGTTTTTCTTATAGAAAGCTATAGAGACGTATAGATGCAATCTTCTATGATAAGCCCACGCGTGCGGCGCCTATTCTTGAAACATGTCGTTGCCTAAATCCTGTGAAGTCAGGTATGCCGACAGATTGTGCCGTTCTGGATAGTAAGCATACATGGCAGTGTTGCATATAAGTACGAGGTAGACGTCTCACGTGGTTAGATAGGATGACAGGACGTGGTGTAGTTTGAAGCGCTACAGAGCAGTATCGTCCAAATTGCGTTAATGCAGCGCCTTGCCAAGCTAAGGTGAGCGCAAACCCAACATCAACGCCGCAACTAATGCGTTTCAGCACCAACACAGCCTACATTCCAACGGCACAGCACAACATACTGGGAGAGCAGAGACCTGTAGCAAAGCGCAATACTAGGCACCTTCCCCGTACGCCTGCTTGCTCTATCGCTCCGTTATTCTGTAACACGAACATGCTGCCAGAATTTATCCCTAATTTCCTCGCCACACTGAGTCATCCGCCTTGGAACAAAGCATTACAGCACAACCTTCACATGACAATAGAGGGCGAGAAACGAACCCCGTTATCTTCCTATGTTCAGCCTAGCTCTAGCATAATAGGCTCCTCGTCTCCAACTGCCTTATTTCCATATTTCAACGTACTACCTGACGAGCTTCAGGTTCACATCCTTACCTATTGCTCTAGCAGCACCCTCTTCCAGCTGATGAAAGTGTCTTCTGCTCTCCGCACAGAAGCAAGCAAGCTTTGCTGGGCCAATACAGAAGCGTACTTCCTTGTTGAGGCACGATGGCTGCTTGACGGTGGCTACCCCGGCTACACTCACAGCGACCTAGCATTCCTAGCCCAAGTGCAGAACGTTGAAGTGGACTATTGGCAGGGAACAGATGATAGGATTTGCCCGTTACACGAAGACGGAACCGTAGAGGTTCAACAAGATCAAATCAAGAACTTCTGGGAGAGTCTTGGAAGGAGGTGTCCGATGGCAAAGAGGGTAATTGTAAACCAGTGTTGGACGTCTTTACGAGCGAGAAAGGAGGTTCACTGTGTGCCAAAGGCATTACAGCACCTTATTCAAACCCATCCTACAGGGGTTAGAGCGTCTGTGTTTATTGTTGAGGAAGAGGTGGATCTTCATGCAGGAGCTAGTGTGACTACCTCATGTGCCGAAAAATGGCAGAGAGCAGTTTATCAACTATCGGCAGACAGCAGATGGGAAAAGGTCAAGTCACAGCAGGACTGGGACACAGTTCTCGCGCCGGCAAAACGATACAATGGCCCAGTTGGACGCTTCCAAGAAATCCAGCGCAGAAGCTCGCTTGCTACGCTCCGCGAAAACGGGATGTGGCAAATTCTAGTAGAGGCTTTAGACCGTTATTACTTTGACGATGGAAACAACCGACCCTTCTCCTGCCCGTCGTCTAGCTGTGATGGATATTTTGAGAAGGCAGGAGAGTGGACGATTCACGCAGCAGAAACGCATTATCAGGAGTCGATGAGAGGCTGTGACATGCCCGAAGCAGTAAGAGAAGAAGTTAAAGAGGTTGAAAGGAGATTAGCAGAACAGTCACAGGAGATTAAAGAAGAATTTAAAAAAGTGCGTGATGAGTGGAACGCAGGAGGCGAAGAAGGGCAGAGTGAAATTAAGCGTAAGTGGATAGAGCAGTTAGAATGCGACCCAGCATGGGAGACGGGGGCGGAAGCAGCGAGAAGCCGGGTTTTCTAATACCTATGGGATATCCGATTCTTGCCTTATATCGGCAAAATATTGGCCCGTGCGTTCTTTTTTCAAAAGACGGATTTTGCGACTTTTGCTCCCAATTCGAGTGGTGAATGTAATCTGCAGCCAATACATAGCGTATGCCTATACTGATTTCAATCCAAACTTCATGCCAAGATAGTTATCCTAAGATACACAGGTGTTTTAGAGAGGGCAACCTACTATAGGCTGGTTGCCCTGCCCGAAACGTACCCATTGACGTTAGTAACCATTGTGTCCTGCCTTGAAGAAGCCAACAGTTAAACGTAGAGCTCTCCAGGTAAGCGTTAACTACCATTCTCTCTATAAATTGTGGTATCTGACAGATATCATGCACAGACACCTGGCTTATATCGCGATATCTGGCAGTTATGCGCAAACGCTCGGGACTTCTTGTATTCAAGTCGAGTATATGGCTAATAATCACCTCCTCCTCTCGCAGCGAGAGCTTCTTTGAGTTGGGCTGGCAATCACGTCGGGCAGGTACACCAGCGCGTCGGCGACGGATCGTTCGTTCAGATACGCCAAATGTAGTAGCAGCACTGTGATTGCTCTGTATTTGACGAGACGTAATAGAGGAGATAGCAAGCTGGATGTCTGCTTCATTTAAAGCTAATTGAGTAACGTTGCGTTGAGCCATTGTACGTTGAGTTCAAAGAGGCGCGCAAAGTTGGTGGGGTGCAGCGCTCGCCCGTGTGCGGCGCTCGCCCGTGGAACACGTTACAGAAGCTACAGAAACATGTCCCGATTCCCACGGTTTTCCAAGCAATGATATGCGATAGGCTTAAGGAATTTGAGGCATGGTCTACAGAATGTCTGAGTGGTCGCCCAAGTACACGTCTCCAGCTCTTCTACTGCGGGTCTGATGATGTAGAGTAGGCTGTCATCTTCTAGTTTTTTCAACCTCTTAAGATATCTTTCGCTCTCCATGCTGTTGTTTATAGCTGTGCACACAGCCAGCGTTCATCTAACGTCTATTACATACCACATCATCTAGTCCTTACTGAACATTCTGCGCTGCGACCAGGCCAAAGATAGGCAAATCAGCATGAAAAGAGTCAGCTTCTGGATGGACGTCTATTGCCAGCATGGCGCCTACAACTAGGCACCGAACGACACCAGGCATAGATCCCTACAGGAAGGGCAAACCAATCAACTCTGAAAAAGCAAAGAAACGCACTTGACTGTCTGGTCAGGCGCTAAGTATCTGTTAGCGAAAGCAAAGGTTTGTATACGTTGAGTGTCAGGCGACATGCCTGATCATAATGCGTGCACAGGCTACCCTCACAAACACCATACTTACCACACCATCCAATTAGAATAGACATAGGCGCAATTAACGCGCCGGATTTATTTTGCACCATGCTGTAATACAGCATATTCGAAGTATAGTCAGGCTTTTGTTCTGTTGATATTGCGAAGACCTTGAACAAGACCCATCTCACTACTAATTCCGCCTGGAACAAAACCCCAACCTAGGTTTATTCCCTCGCCCATTGTTAACGAGGGCAACCTACCCCTGCTCGTTTGCAACAGCGGATCCTAGTGGACGAATCGGAGGAGTAGGAAGGAAGCTCAGGTCTTGAAGATTAAGCTTGCGGGCTCTAATGGTCAAATTAGGGTGTGGAGTGTGCATTCCGGCAGTTTCTCCGCGCGCACGGCAAGATCGTCGAAACTCGTCTAACAGGGCATGGAGCTTTAGCTGCTCTTGGCATACAGTAGCTTGCAGTAACGTGCTCAGATGTCTGTTCTCGTAACTGTAACAAATTTAACGCTACACTAAGCGCAGAGACTGCTCAAAATAGGTGTGGCGCAGACTAGCAGCCCTTAAGAAGCGTCTACAGTCACGTGTCCAATCTACGTATACCGTACCTAGGATTTGCTTTCCCCACAAGCAGAGACCTTATTCTAGATTACATGCTACGCAGTCTTTAGATAACCGTAGCTCACGCCACTAATAGCGTAATCACTAAAGGATAACTTGAAGGTTCGATGTGGCAAAGAATTAACGCATATATGCGTACATCCCCGTCCCTCTATAAGTGCTGATTTATTAAGATAGAAGAAGAAGAAAAGAAGAAGAAGAAGAAGAAGAAGAAGAAGAGCAATAAGACGACTAATATCACTTAAAACAACACATCCAAACTTTTCCAGAACCTGTACCTGTACCAACACATCTGCCTGATACAGCTGAGCACCCTGGTCGATACTCTGTAGGGAGCCACAATAGATTTTGAGCATTATTAGCAACCCACATATCATGTGAGCTAATTGCAGATTCCTGACGGACAGGCTGTTGGGAACCTGTCACAGTTCCGTGAGAGTATAGCGACGCAAGGATAGAGACGAGGCCAGCTGAGTTGACCGTATCGCTATGGCCCTCGAGCGTCTGCAGGCACGCGCCGCTGCTCGCATCCCAGATCTTGACAGTGCTGTCGTCCGACGCCGACGCCAGCTGCGCCGAGTCGTGCGAGAAGGCCACTGACCTGACACAACCGCTATGGCCCTCGAGCGTCTGCAGGCACGCGC
>MU006414.1:0-15515 GCA_010093695.1 Plenodomus tracheiphilus IPT5
ACATAAACTTGTCTACAGCCTCGTGCAATAGACAGCAGACAACGCTTCAGCCGCCGAAGATAGGACGCTGAACACTTGGAGAATCTCTTGGAGAAGCCGACTCTAAGCCAGCCTGCCGCCGGCAATACTAACCCACGAGCGTCTGACGAGGTGCATTAAATAGAGAAGAAGCGTTCTAGATATAGAGAAAGGGTTCTGACTTGGATGATAAGCTACAAGAAGAAGCGAGCCAAAGAAGATATATGGGCTAAGGAGGCCAAGACGTAGCATAAGAAGTGTAAAGTTAGATTAGCGTTAGTAGCCCTTTCGGCTCGGCCGCCGGGCGTAAATAAATTGTGTGTGTGTATCCCAACAGCACATGGTCTTGTTAAACAGTACTCTTTGTCTGAGCACAATCTCTGGAAGCTAAAACTCTGTCTGCGCGTCTTGCTTAGTGTTACGTCCTTCGTGAACCTGTCTGAAAAGTGCGATAAAACGATGCGCCACTGCAAATATTTCCTCGTCGGTCAAAGGACGCGTCAAGGGCTGATCTGTGGGTCTCGGGGGTGGTATGACGTTTTAATGCTTTACTACATCTACTTGCGATATGAGCATAGTCGCATCTTGTGCTGCATCGTGAAGCTGGTTGGAAGTCGTCGCTCTCGCGTAGACTGGTTTGATTTCGCAATTGTGGCCATCTGAGTAGTAATAAGCGTCAGCGCATCAATCAATCATGGATTAGATCATGCTGTGAATCTATATGGTTTGGGGCCGTGGTCGAATACGTGAGCTTTACAAAGCCTTGGAGATTCGAACCTAGTCGAGCGACACATATGCAATGCGAAAGCGCTGCGAGAAAGAGGTCGACTATGAGGTGTGCCCATGGCAGCGTTGCCAGCAAGCGCCTGTGGAGCGGGGCAGGGTGAGCAGACTGACACCAGCCCAGTCACCGTGTATGCTTCCCACTACTCAATCACGCATTCAACAGCTATACCCACTCCAGCACCGTCACCGTCAAATCCCTGAACAAACACCGCGAGCAGACGTGGACGACGAGCAAAGGCGTCATTGCTGCGCGACTTCTTACCGTAATGCGGCAGTGAGACATGTTCAATGTCCGACCGCTCCCGGCAGTGCAGTGCTTTCTAAGCGCACTGGCTCGTGAGGCTTTGCATTCTGTTTCCTCTTTCATCATGTCTTCGATGACTTTATTTTCTTGATATTCTAGCTCAAACCGTCTTGCTATGAACTGACATTGGACTTCCACGAGCTCTAATCCCACCAACAGATTGAATTACCTCTTATCGCTTGGAATGTATTCAAGCATCCGGAAACAGACCACATTCCTTGTACTTGCTTTTCGCATGCAAATATCGTTTGAATTTGGTGGTATCCAATGTCTTCCAAATATGCTGGTGGCAGGATGGCTTTCTTGGAAGCATTTGACTTCTCTTTCAGCCGTCCGCTTTCAGATCCTGGGAGTTGCTGCAAGCGGTCTTGAAGAATTCTCATAAAGCACCCGGTATATATAGGAAGCATTAATCTGCTATTTAATCAACCTACAAGCTCTATCACAACACACATTAACATCCCCTTTGTGACGAACAATGGAATCTCCACAATAAGAGTGGATGGCGCTATCCCCAAAAAATGCGAGTGGTCTGATTCGACTTCAAGTGAGTGGTTCTTCAAAGCGATTGAATCAGATTGACAGGATCAGAGCAAGAGGTGTGGGCGACCATATTTCACTGCCCCAGCTGGTGGTCTGCGGTGATCAATCTGCTGGCAAAAGTTCTGTACTCGAGGGCATAACTGGAGTACCGTTTCCGCGACAAGACGGAGTCTGCACGAGATTTGCAACGGAGATTGTCCTCCGCCATTGCCCAGGCCAAAATGAGATCATCGCGAAGATACTACCTAGCGCCTCTCGCACGGAAGAACAACGACTTCAGATGACGTCTTTCGAACGAAAACTCTCGGGTTTTGACGACCTGCCTCGGGTCATCCAAGAAGTCTCAGTTCTGATGGGTATCAAAGGTTCCGCAGATACAGATGTGGAGTCTACAACATTTGCCGCCGATGTCCTTCGACTGGAAGTCATTGGAGACACAGGTCTGCACCTCACGGTTGTAGACCTTCCTGGTCTCATCTCTGTGTCAGAGAACGTCGAAGATATGCATACTGTCGAGCGTCTGGTGGACAGTTATCTAGAGAGTACACGGACAATCATTCTCGCCGTTGTCCCAGCCTCTAATGACATCGACACCCAAGGAATTATCCAGAGGGCTCGGAGATTCGACAAAGCTGGAGTACGCACTGTCGGCATTATAACAAAACCGGACCTCATCAATAAAGGCACCGAGTCTCGCGTGACGAGCTTAGCCAAAAATCTGGACCGTGTGAAGCTCAAGTTGGGTTTCTTCCTGCTAAAGAACCCTTCACCGTTGGAGATGAGTACTGGTTTGACCTGGGAGGAGAGGCAGCGGCAGGAAGCCCATTTCTTCAATTCCAGCCCGTGGAAGGAGCAGAACCTTGACAAATCAAGAGTCGGAATTGACAACCTACGAAACTTTCTCCAGGGACTCCTCGATAACCATATTGAGCTCGAGCTCCCCAAAGTCCGTAAAGAAGTAGAGTCACTGCTCCAAACTACAGAATCCGAATTGGCTCAAATCGGACCTGAACGAACATCCACTGGCCAGATACGCATGTATCTGACCCACACTAGCATGGAGTTTTTCAATCTGACCAAAGCTGCTGTTGACGGATGTTATGGAGGCCGAGATGCAGTATTTTTTGCCACCGGACCCAAGAAGAATAATAGGCTGCGAGCTCAGATTCACATGGCGAATGAGGAATTTGCCACCTACATGCGGGCAAAGGCTGCGAAACGTCGATTTTTGCCTGATGATCAGAACGAGGCGAGTAGTGGATCTGAGCAGACTGAAACTTCAGACAGGTCTGAGAACTCCGATGAAAGTTCTTCAAATGAACAACTACGCGCAACTAAGAAGCAAACAATGGCTTGGGTCAAGAAGGTATGCACATTTCAACTCTGTGGTCCATGTGCTGACACGTGAACAGATTTATCTCAATAGCCGCGGCCGCGAGCTTCCCGGAAGCTACAATCACGTCGTACTTTCGGAACTGTTCCACGAACAATGCAGTCGATGGGGAAACGTTGCTAGAGACCATCTGGCGACTGTGTTCTCTATTGTGGACAAATTCGTCAGCGCGGTGGTTGACCATATCATCGCCGATGATCAGGTCCGCAACGCTGTCACACGTCGCGTCCGGAAAGCTCTCGATACTAGTCTCCGAAAAGCACAGAAAGAGTTGTGCAACATACTGTCAGATGAACAAGCTCATCCGATTACCTACAACCACTACTATACAGATAACATCCACAAAGCCCGTGAAGACGCTTCTCGGCAAGGTCTGCAAGCCTCCATGGACCACGCAGTCGCAAATGAGTGGAACGGGAAGATGCACGTTAGTAATACGCCAATGGACCTGACGAGACTTTGCACTTCTTTAAAGAGTAGGGTGGTCGTTGATATGACAGAGCAAGCTTGCGAGGAGTCTCTAGCAGCATTGAAAGCTTACTACAAAGTGAGACTATCTGGCATCTTTCGATCACATCAAAGACTGACCCCCTTTCAGGTAGCGATGAAGACTTTTGTGGACAACGTCTGCCGTCAAGTCATTGAGCGCCATCTCTTAAGCGACTTGGTGACGGCGTTTGATCCTGTCTGCGTTGGTATGCTAAGTGACGACGAGCTCCTCCAAATCGCAGCAGAATCCCAGTATGTACGCGCTCGTCGCAATGACCTACAAGCAATGAAGAAGGCATTTGAAGAAAGTCTTCAAGAGCTCAGGGATTGAAACCTCCATATTTCTAGGCAGCGACTGGCGCTGTCAAGAAACTTCTATGAAAGAGGTTCGAAGTAACGCAACTGAGCATTGAACTTCGTAGTTACTCAATACTAAACTTATTGGCCGTTACTCAGACTTTCCAGTGTGGCGTAAATTACAAGTAGTGGATTATGTAACATGCGCCAAGAATAACCCCGCCCGGACCGCCAGGAGCTGGGTTTGAAGGTCCTGGCTTGTCAACGAATACACCTAGTATCAAAACCGTAATCAGCTTCCGATACAGCTTTCGTGCAACTTCGAAATGCAGTGTAGTGCACAACCATTGCTAACGCGAAAGCTTGCGTGCCATAGAGATAAACCATCGCGCCGCCCCGTAGCTCCGCAGACCCGTTGTGGATCTCTCGTGGGCCGTTCGAATGGTGCCGCAACGCCCTAGCAACTCTAGTGTCTCAATGGCGGCGGAACCAGGGTATGATGATGGTCGCGAGAACGCTATGTCTGACTCGGCAACGCTCTCAGCGGGAGATCTCCTTTCCGCCAAGAGTTGCCAAATAACAACAAATCAGCACTGTTTTCGCGAAACCCACAACTCCGACCGCTGCACACGCTATCATGGCCACGTCGCCGCCGACAGCATTCTCGCATATCGACGAAAACACCACGCGTATCTCCTCTTGGGTCGAAGAACTACCCCCGACGCCGCCGACAGACGAAGAACGCGGGCTGCTGAAGCGCAAACGTGCCACTTCAGAGCCCACAGGCGTACACCAGTTCCCCGCCATGTCCGCACACCGTAGTATCAGCCCTAGCAAGCGTCGGCGACGGGACTCGGACGACTTGCGACCAGAGCAAAGCGTATCGGCTGTTGGGTCAAATGCCCGCCCGCTCATGTTGGGCAGTTCGACCATTCTTAGCCCGCCCGGCAGTCGTGTAGGCGCCTCGACGCCACGACGTAGTAATAGCCCATCGCGCGAGACAATTGCTGCTTTGAGAGTAGCATCGCCTCCGATAACGACGGAACCGCTAGATGGGGTGGGGTCGGAACCTCCTGCGCGGGTCATGGCCGTAGTAGCGCGACTCGAGAACGGACTGGATCAGGGCTGGATACCGGGGTGGCTTGAAGTGCGTATCTGCGCGTACCCGCCCAATATCACTGCTAACATGGCTAACCTGTCCCAGGAAACACTCAGAGCCGATACAGATATCGGATTTCAAAGATTCAAGCCTGCCGCATTCAGCAACACTGCCACCCGCGATCTCTCTGACCCTGACCTTGACTCCACTGCCCGTGCCGAGTTGGAATACACCTTGAGGAAAGTGAAAAAGATATTCAAGAAAGCATTGCATTGCCAAACAAGAGGCCGAGACGAAAACGCGTGGTGCGACGATGTAATTAGGCCGATGGTGAGGCTGGCGCTCCGGTTGTACGCAAAGGGCCAACTCTCTTTGCAGAGCGTGTATTTCTACCCTAGCCAAGTCGCTTGAAAGTACTGACAGGCTAACGCGCTTGATTTGGTAGGCAGTCTCAGAACATTGATATCGAGTTCCTCTCGCGCGCCGCCGATGCATCAGGCAAGCAACGCATCCTTGACCGAAAGGCTGATTATACTCTCTCCTACTCGCACGATACATCACCTTTCGAAGCTCTGTATGCACGCCTTCTCCAGCACGGAAACCAGTGCGTTAGCCATACGACCGATGCCTTTACTAAAACCACAGCCGTCTTCTCCAGCGTGGAAGTCAAGCCCTCCGACGGCGACAAGCTCGAGGCCGAATATCAGCTTAGCATATGGATGGCGGCGAATCTGCGCAAGAAAGCGAAACTGGGACGACGTGCGGGGCTACCTGACACGACCTGCCTTGTGGAGCCAGGCTTCACTGTTGTGGGACACGAGCTGTATTTCTATATCGCGTACATGGACTCTGGACAAGGCGAAGCGGTGCGTATTCTAGAGTTCGGCAATGCCGCAACAAGTAGTATGTCGGGCGTCTTCAAACAGCTGAGGATGTGGCGGAACGTCGTAGATTACGGCCTTGACGAGGGCCCGGACGGTTTCTGGGGCGGATTTCTGAAGCCTGTGTTGGAAAGATTAGCAGCTGGAGATGAATAGAATGCGGTAGATAAGAGAGGTGTGAATGGCAAGAGGATCTACGAGTCCGGGTGCAGGTCATTCAATGGTGAGCGGAGCTTCACACCAGTGTCAAGATACTACTCTACCTTGGACTGTTCTTGTGAACTTGTCAACGGTGCGTTTGTCTAGAGGGGAGGCAGACTGTCGCTCATATCCTCCTTATAAGCTCGGGTCGTGTAAAAAACTACAAAAAACTACAAATTAACCTCGTGAGAAAGGGCTGTAGGCTTGGTAGATATCAGATCAATATAGTCCTCCTAGGAAGACATCTGTTCCTGGGAGCTGTCAACCAGCAACAGCTGCGGTTAAAGTATTTGGAGAGGGATTCGAAAGTATGGAGGGGAGGTAACTATGGAAGATTCAAGACAAGGGAAAGGATCACTGCAGATGGAGGGAAGAGTCAGTTTGCTGCTAAAGGAACTGAAGACACAGTCCCGACGGATGCCACTGTAAAGAGCGGCACGGAGAGACCATCGTGTTCATCTCGTTCAAACGAGTAAGCAATAAAATTGGATATCTCGATTACCTCTTGACTCTTTGCAGAAGCGCCCTCTGTCTCAAATCTTAAAAAGATTACTACGGCATCCATCCCTCCTCCATCCGTAAAAACCAAGCATTGCGGTTCTGACACTGATTTAATCGTTCTGTATCACGACCACTCAGGATCCTCACACTATAATTTATCTAAGTAAGAGATGCTTAATACGGGGATGCGCTCCTCTCATGTATCTTCACACCCTGACTAGGACCATACAATGAAAAGGGTGGCTAAGTTAGGATTTATCTTCATATCCTAACACGACTTCCAGGCTCTAGCAGCGATCATAGGATTGCCTAGGGAACACGGTCCCGTGAATATCTTGAGCATGTCGTTGCAGGTGCTTCTTGTCTGACAAGGGCACCTTACAAAGATTACAGTCAAGACCCTTCCCACTCTTAATGTGTTTAAAGTGCTTGCGTCCAAAATGCTTGCTAAGATCGCCTGGGGTGCCAAAGGGACGTATGCGCTGTGCTAGAGGCAGTCCTTCGTTACCCAGGCAAAGGAAACATACCTTCGGCCTTTTCTCCTTGAACACCGAGACCTTGGCTGCTTCAAATGCTTCTTCCTCATATCCTAGCTGGCTCTTGACGGGTGGGACGGGGGTCCTGCTCCGTCTTCCGATAGGGTTCATTCCACCTTCTTCGACGCCACAATATAGAGTAACTGCACGAATGGCCCTATTACGCCTATCCATCTCCTCTTCTATAGTGATCTCTGGTTCTGACAGGACGGAAACAGTCAGCTCCCCCTGGGCCGGCAGCATGACTTCGTGAACCAGCTCCGGATCGTCCTTAGTTTGTAAGCCAGCAAGCTGCTGCTCAATATCGCGTACGGGCTGTTCAAACTCCCAGCGTTCCTTGATGTCCTTAAGAAGGGCGCGCCGTCTGCGCTGCCTCTCCTGGCTGATCCTAGATGCAAGCGCTTTGTACTTGGGATGTTTTGTTGCGTTAGGAATTGTAAGTTTAAGTTCCTCTCGTCGATCAAGCAGAAAACGGACTGAAGGATCATCGTTCACGGATGCAGACTGGTCCTGTGTGAGTCGTCGCGGCCGACGACGATCAATCGAACGGCTCATAGTACAAGCCGCCCGCATGAGGGCTGCCTGGGGCCGGATGCCTCGCATGACAGCCTGCGTGTCAACCGTAATACGTCGTGAGAGGTAATGCTTCAAGAATGTCGCTATGCTGGCATGGCCGATCATCAGGTTCTGCATAGCCTCACTAACGTTACCTACGTACTACGTTAATTTTGCATCTTTTTCATACACTTTGCATCGCCAGACTTGCCATTTTCATTGAACGCCTTCCCTCCGGCATATCTCAGAGAATAAGGACGGGTGACTTGAGCAAACCCTGTGACCTCGCCCAAAGTCCGGAGCCATGGCAGCAGGGTAGAGTAGGGAAAAGGCTCATTGGGAGAGATTTCCCAACCATGCAGGGTCCGTACTGCTTTCCGAAACACAGGAATATCATCTAACGTTGGATCCAGGCCTAATGACAGCTCGTTGCGGCCTTGCGGAATACTTAGCCTGCTTAGGTCCTCTGGGGAGGTTAGATTGTAGGCTGCAAACGCCCGATTGCAGAAGAGCAGGCCAAGGAGGAAGACGTGAGGACTGAACAGGAGCGTCTCGTCGTACATATTTTCAGGGAGAGGGAAGGTGTTCCTTAAAGCTAAGTCAGCAAGCGTACAAGTTCTAGCACAGAATATCCACACACATGTCTTTGATACCAAGGAACTCCTTTGTGAATTCGAAGGTAAACTCTAGCAATACTCGATGAGGGCCACCTTCAGGATCCCGTAGCAGCGTAACTTTAATATGCCGATAGCAGAGACCAAGAAGAGCCTGCGGCCGATTTGCTGTGAATCCACCGAGTTGTAAATATAACTGGGCTTGTATCCTATAGCGTCCGTGGGAATATCTCTTTTCAGTCGTTATTAGGTTCGTTTGCAGCACTCTCACCAAATCCTCAATATACATGCAGGCCTTATCTCGACCTATCTTCTTTAGATGGTGCTTCTTCGCTAGATTCCTTAGTACCTGTTGATTACGTTAGACATTAATACTCATACAAAATTAAAACTAGGCTAGCTCTTCATACCTTGTGCATACTCCGGTTTATTTTTCCATCTAGTTTTACACCAGCTGCTCGCTCATAAACTAGGCGGAAAACCTTCCAATACGTCCCCAGGGAGCTGGCAAGCTTGGTTCCTCGACGTTTCCTCCTGCCTTTCCCCCTGTGTGGGCCGAGTAGCCAGTCAAAGAAAATGTATAGAGTTGTGACGGATACGGTTACGTAGGCACGATACTGGTTTCTCTTGAGGTAAGTCCAGCATCTGTGCTGAGGTTAGTCTATGCGTTATAGCGTAAGCTACAAGGAGGACAGAAGACATACTGATTCCACTGATCTTCCATATGGTTAATCAAGCGAATACTGCTGTCCTTGTAGTCTTCTTTCGCGTACTCTTGTTCGTTGAAGGTTTCCAGCTGTTCAAGGTAGTACTCAGGCCGATGATGCTCGTTGGGGAAGAGCCATGCTTCATCCTCTTCATTCTCCTTGTTGTTGTTGGCAGATTCGTCGACACCTGTCAGATCTGTATCTAGCTCCATACCATCGTCTCTGATCGACCCAGTGTCATTGCCAGTGTAATTGCTGGAGAAACTCTTAACTAGTGAACGTCGTGGCATATCGCGCAGTATTTGCAGGGAAGGAGAGTTGCGAGAGGTAGAGCAAGTAGAGCCAGAACGACTATAGGCAAAGCATGCGTCTATGGCTGTGCGTCCGAGACAAGGCGTAAAGGGAAGATGGAATAACGCGACGAGAATTTGAATTCGAACGACAATGCAGGCTGCAAAGGAGGAGACTAGAAAAGGAGGACCAGGTCCGTTTTGTGTTGCTGCAGACAGCGAGGAAGGAACCTTAAGTACTCTGCTTGCAGGACGAACTTAGATCGCACCATGAAGAAAGGTCGAGTCAGGTCGCAGGCGTACTACAGCGTTCCTAACAGGAAACTAAAGTAACCCTTGAACCTGTTTAACGCCTACGCTAGCCAAGGTAGGAAAGCCGGAGACATTTTCGCTTGGGCCACAGCCCGCATAATTAGGGGGGTTTTACGGCGAGTTAGCTTCCAGAAACCGTGTTACAAACACCTGAAATCAGCAGCTAGATTGCCGTTGGATTGTTTAAGCTAGTATCTTTAAGGATAAAAGCAGTCTATAGAAGGCTGAGAAACTATTAACAGAAGGCTGTAGATTAATCTAATGCGCTCGGAGGATTAGAGTCGCTAAATTTCAAAGTACCTGCAGTCCGTCCCACAACAGGGTGCGTCCTGTAACCTAGGGATAGACCTTAACCATCCTCTTATATAAACTATCTTAAGGGATTTTGCAACAGGGATAGTGTATACTACAGGAATAGAAGGGGCATGCCTAATAATCTACTTCTTACTTATATATTTACGCGTTATACCTAGCCTTACTATAGTATAAAGTTAATTTTATACTAAAATTACAACGTCGTTAACGCCTGCGGGCCTGATGCAGTGGAGCCTTCTGTTGTGCCGGGATTCAGACCTACACTGTACAGCGCTGCATCCGCGTCGAAAACCCCTTAAATTGACAGACTGGCTTTATCTAGACCTTAGGATTTTGCTGCAGGAGCGCGATGTTACACGGGGCCGGGTTATACTGCTCTGTTCTGATCCGTACTAAGGCAGGTGAGCCTTACTGTATATTAGAGGCGTCCGCGCGGTTTTGTCTGGCAGCTAAGTGGGATTGGAGATATTCGATAAACGACAAACCAATTCTATAACGATAGAATAACTAGTATCAATCTGGGTAAGAGATGAACTATTTGAAGTTGACCACAACGAGTGTAATAAAGAGATGCGTTCATCCTTATATCCTCGCTATCCGAGTCTTGTGCCATCCCATCCATCCCATCCATACCGGATGCCGGGGATGGCTGGGAAGGCGTGTCCATCCCATATCCTCACTGCCATCCCGGATGGCATATCTTGGCGGGATGTCTCATCACGTGATCTCCAAGCGCCCCCGCTGATCACTGCCTTCTGACGTGGACAACGGTTGGCCTCCAGCCTTCCTTTCCACGTCGAGAGAGGATTCCTTGTTACCTGTAACACGCGAAGCTACCATCAGCCTTGTGGCGATCGTTGCGCGCTCCTTCATGCATGGTTGATTGATTGATTGATTGATTTGATCCTACTCGGTTTCAGCCGCTATTTCCGCAGCTATGCCCGGATGCCAGGCGTGGCAGACAGCCGACGCGGTGCAGACGTGGATCCGCACCGCCCCACTTCACCCTCGAAAGAGCCATCTGTCCCCAGAGGCCTGGCGGCGTCTGGCTTCTATCTACGACTATGTACATTTCGTCTCTAGAAGTGACGTATTTGCCTGTGTTTGGGTTTTTGAATTGTCTTCCTGTGTGTCTGCCGTACTCGAAGCCTCATATGCGTAGCGTTGTGTAAGGCTCGTAGAGGCACACTTGCCTCGTGCTTTGCGACCGCAATACCTTCAGTCTCCCCCTAGCGTTCAGCTGTCGTGTGTGCTAGCTTGCCCCGATACCCCCAGGGCCTAGAGTATGTTCTCTGATCTCCGATGTTCTCCAAATGTTATGATGCCGTCCACTAGGTTCCTATGTGGCCGTGTTCTGTGGTGTGACCTGCCACCGGGCGCAGCGCCATCAGCATTTCGCCGCAACACGGCTCAGCAAGAGCGATGCTCCGTTCGTGCGTGCCGTCGAGCCTACGAGCATGAGAGCCCTCGCGTAAACTTCCTCAGACCTTGTCGGGTGTGTCGAGGGGGCACCACTTCCTCAACACGTGGGGGCGACAGTGGGCAAGGCTGTCTGGTGATCTGTAAGTGTGTTATGGCACCGATGGTAGCATGCCGGGGTGTCTGTGAAGAGATTCGCGTGAGGGATGATGCTGTTCAGCCTGAGGGCTCGTCGATGTGGGACGTCGCAGACATTGTCGAATGGTGATGGGCTAGCCAGGAAGCCCATCGGTGACTGTGTTGTGTGTGTTGTGACCATGATATTTGAGGAGTGTCTGGGCTCCGTCGTCGCGTCTTGCGTCGTTGTGTTGTGGCTAGATGGGTGCCGCTGCATTGGTGGGCGTGTTATGTTGAGTAGCTTGCTCGCAGATTTTGCTGTCTGTGCCAGCCAGGGCCGCAACAGCAGCTCTACAGGTGCCAAAACGACGCGGGGGGACGCGCGATGGCCTGTAGAGACTGTTGCGGCCACTGGCAAACGTTTTCTGATGCTTTTGTGATGAAAATTCCAAAAAGTGAGGTACTCGCTGTTGTCGTGTTTTCGTGTTGAGATATACGCTCGTAGAGAAGCGCAAAGTTAGTGGGGTGACCGACTCGCTTATAAAACACGTTATGTACGATTAGATTGTGAAGTTGGATGCTGGAGCCGCTATCCGGAAATAAGAGCTGTTTGAAGCAATGAGCTTAGCTTCCTAGCCACAGCGCGCGGGGCAAGCGCGTAGACATCTCAGCACGCTACTGCGAGTCGCCGCATACCAACAGCTGCTAAAGACGCACGGCCTCTTAGACGCGTTTCCACAAATTTGCCATCTGTGCGGAGAAACTGTCGGACGTATCCTCGTCAGCTTCAATCGAACTTTCAAAAGTGCAGTCTTAATCTCTGGTATCTCAGCTTCCTTCCCAGCCCACCGATCTCTCCTTAGATATGTGCTGCCACAGATAAATAGGGGAGTGTTAGAGGAGAGTTAGTGAACAGCAGCGTTAGAACGGGCGACAGCATGGCTAATAACGCTCCTCTCGGCGTCGGAGACTGACGTGCTGAAAGAACCAGAGCTGCAGAATAGATGCGCATTGTACTTGTCTGTATTTAAGAATACTAAGAGGAATCCGAGGGTCCGGAAGAGAAAGCGTCCCGTTACACCGTGCGTCCCGGCACGGTTGGATTGACATTACGTAAGCTATAGGTAAAAAAGCGCCTAAATTCATGACCCAACCCAACTCTCAAAGGATGGGTTGCCCCATAACTTTTTTTAATTTAAGATTACTCAAAACTTATATAACGTTGAGAATCAGTTAGTAAAGCTCTACAAAATGAGCTACTAATTACATAATTCGTACCTACGCCGGTCGAGTAATCACTAAAAGAAAAAAAGCTCGAGGCACCCCATTCACCAGCCTAGCCCAACCGCCTGCCAAGACCCCCGACTGCAGCCTCCAGAAAGGCTCGGGGAGGTGCGCGAGGAGAAGGCGTGCGAGGGTCAGAAAATTGATTGCGACACTAGAAAAGCTATACCATCAGCCCAATCAGGTGAATATGAGGCTTCAAAGCCTTTTCCTCAGCCCTCAAATAAGCGTACAAGCGTGTAGGTGGTGCTGCCGTTAAGGTCCCTGATTTGAATTGTAGCCCTACTTTTATAGATCAAGATTCTAGAAAATAACGTGAGAATAGCCATTGCACGAGGAAATTATTGATGCGTGATACCATGTGACGTGCAGAGGTTTAAACGAACTCTACCAGTAATTGGTCGAAGCATGTAATATAGCAAACGAATCGTCGAGGATGACAATACCTCGGGAGCCACCCATGTCCTTCTCGTTTGCGAGCATTAATCGTCGCTGCCTTGCGACATCATCTTATAACGAGCTTCTCGCAGAGAGCGTTCGTGGTAATGAAAGGGAAGGTGGTGGGGAAGCTTGAGGGTAGGTAAGGGCCTCTGTGTTTCATCTACTGTACAAGAGAAAAATTGTTATTTCTTGACTATTACTTTGTTGTGCCGACGAACCCTGATGGGTGCTTACTGGTATGGAACAACCCAATGAAAATAGGCATCGATATCTCTTTCCTCGTCCGGCAGGTTCAAGCATGGGACAAACCAAAGCTATGGTAACTTGTGTGTTCGAACAATGCCAAGGCCATATGGTCATGATGTTTCGAGAGTCATGAATGGCGATAGATGCGCTCTTCTCGTGGTAACACTGTGTCTCGTCCCCTAATGTAACATTCGTCCTTACGGACTTCTGCTTCGGAAAGAGCACCGCGGCGTGGGCTTGCAATCCGGAACATGGTGCGGCGGAACCGTCGCTATCGATCTTGAATTCGACATCGACCGCAACTCGTAGGTGTGGTGCGATATGCTTCCTCCTTCCGTTGCTGTGTCTCGTGCATATCCTAAGGACAACCCTGCGGTCATGAATCCTTGAGTGAAGCCCTTGAGCGAGGGTATCGTTGCCGACATGAGGTTATAGGATAGGAGAAGGTTCTGCCAAGCAGCAGTCGCGACGATGTCGATCGCTGGCTCCTGGTGGTTGATGAACTTGGAGTAAGCGATCAGGTATAAGAGGGAAAACACAATGTTCCTGTGAGGCTTAATTATTAGTGCATTCTCTGGCAATTCCGGAAAAAATAGTGATTACGACGTACGGCAGTCTAGTAGAGAACGCTAGCATGACGGTAGCTCTGCGTCTGACGGGCATCAGAGTACCGTAGAAGCCTATCATGGGTAGAAGTATGATAACCATCTCCGTGACCACATCGACGACAACAACAGCCTTCAGCCATGGGACCTGAAAGATTGGTCAGCGTGTCCATCATACAATAACTAGCGGGTAGAGATATTGAGTGTTGGGAGGTATAGGACCCACTAAACTAGAACAATGGTCGTCACCGGTTTTTGGTATCACGGTATCCGGTGAGCAACCAACAGAGACTGCGAGCACGCTAAGCAGACCCCATACCGCAACAAGAGCCATAGCGCCGTGAGCCACATGTGAAACTTTGGGATCTCGCTCGAAGACGGCTTGGAGGAGGACAAGAGTTGAACATTTCGATAAGGCGAGTGCAATGTAGAATGTGATTTGGCATGCGAAGAATTTCTGCCAACGGTGTCAGTGCGCATTCGTACTTCCATAGATGAGTTGAAAGGAGGGCTCTGCTCACTTGCTGCACTGATGAGATCTTCGTGTCATCAAGGACGTTGAAGATTTGTCCAAGGCCATTGCTTATAGATGCAAACATCGATCCCCACATACCGAAACCCACAAATTACATTGTAGTAAGCTCGTTGATGTTCATAAGTAGCGAAGACCAGAAGCCGGGGACACGTACATATGCTAAGGTAAGGACAACATCATCAAGACTGTGAGCTCTCCATTTTACATAACAAAGACGAACTGTTAGAACCAAAACGGAATACACCAGTGAAAGAACCGAGGCAACCCAAAGCATAGCGCTATGATTGTCTGGTGTGAAGCGGGCGAAGCGGTAATCGAAGACCCCAACTGTGGGCGAAGAGCTCGACGAGGACGCTATTTGTTGTGTTAGACGGTTGTGGCACAAGAGTAATGGTGCAAGAAGCTACTGCCTATGGAAGGTCAGGAACAAAGTGTTTTACATGCTTTGTATTCGATGCATGTGAACCAAGTACATTAAGGCACAGACTCGCGGGGAAGATGTATGTCGCGTAATGAATCCTTGAAGGATCCAATTGGTAACCGGTAGAGTAGACGAATGATGCCGCGCCGCTCATGTCACTTCAACACGGTCACCAGAAATTGCGGGGTGAGAAACCGGTCGTAATAAGACGAGGATATGCCTGGTATTGTCGCCTGTACTTGCTTTTGAAAGGTGCTCAGACAGAGCAGCAAAGTATGTTAGTATCGTGCACGTGCAATGCTTGAGCATCTTGAAAGGGTTATCCCTAACCGAAGAGCTTGTGGTCTCACAATTTGGACAGCCGAGCTGTGCCATATCCTTCAGGAGGCATTATCACCCGACGCAGGTAGTTGGGAAGCGAAGGTCAAAACCAGCGATCAAGGAGCAGTCCGGTCTCTCCACTTGCTCAAAAATTGTGGTAGTCGTTGCGAGCAGGGTCGAAAATGGGACCACGGCGCGTGCTCCGGCACGGCTCCAATTTTGTCACTTCCGTCAGCCCAGGTTGCGCCACCTACACACCTCCCACCCATTAGGACTCAGCATTCT
>MU006415.1:0-15409 GCA_010093695.1 Plenodomus tracheiphilus IPT5
ATCGCTACGTGTACAGTGCTCTCCCTAAATGAATACAGTACTTTCTCTGTAAGTCCTACAGTCAAGAAAAAGTCGCAAGACCAATAGTGGGAATCATGTTAGCTATACCCTTGATGATAATCGGATGTGCTGGTTTGAGGCAACGGACCAGGAATATCGCATCCACAGCCTGGGTAGCGATTTGTCAACCAGGTTCCTCCGATGCCATCGTTTTTCTCGTATGTGACGAGATCAACGTTACGAAGCAGTTCTGGAATCCTAATATTCATGTATATCCCTGAGAATCCGGCTCCTATCACAACCACTTTGAGAGGTCGAAAGTTCTCTACTGGGGCTTCTTTGACGAAACTTTCCTCAAAGACAGGAAGAGAATGAGTGGATTTCGTTTCAGGCTCGGGGTGGAACTCTTGAGTGGTAGGACGTTCGATTTCGGAGAGTGGCTTCATCTTGGCCAGGTTGTGTTGAGAGATTGCTTGGAAATAGTAGCGAGCACTGAAGAGAGAACAAGAGGTCTTAACGATTTAGTATCCTTACAATCATCGTAAGGTGCGGGGAAAAGTACGGGTGTTGCCGCCTTTCCCCAGACTCTTTCGTTGTTCCGCGACGATGGAGATGTTTCGGAGCGACACCCGTTAGATACTCCCGTGCCAAGAGAAACGATCTCTACTCACACAGACTCGGATAGTTTGTACTGTACTTGGCTGCTTGCCGAGCCTTGATTACTAGCTGTTTTTGGCGTCGTTGATAGCGGATGACTTCGGACAGTGCGCTTTGAGTTACGAAGAAGAATCCGAAATCCAAAAATCACGTACAACAGGGTGACGGAACATTCTCTCCGGGTGAAGTGATCTTAGACATTCCTTAAACCGAGGGACCTAGCACTAGCTGTTACATGGATCCTTATGTGATTACTACTGCATCATGTATGTATTCTTGTATCAGGCGCCGTCCGACAGTACCGACCTTTTCGATCGTTTGGAGTTCTCCCCGAACCATTAGTACTGGAGCGCGCAGTCAGTGCAGGTGATTGATCGAGCTGACATTGGGGTTTTAATGCGTTCAGATGATCCCTCACATCCTGTACACTTGAATCTTCCTATAGCCCGGCCAATACGATACTTCCATCCTTTCGATCTGAGTGTCCACCTCGAAGTAATAAATCATCAGCCTATCCTCAAGAAGTTGTAAGGGAACATGGCGACCTTTGACAAATTGGTCGCTCAGAGTACGACACGGGAGACCAATAAAATTCCAGGATGTGTACTTGCTGCTGTAGATTACACTGGTCAGTAGCATTCATCTTCATGATAGCTTGTCCAACAGTCGAGATATCCACACATGGCAGTTGCGCTGATGTGAGATTTTAGGACACTTGTTTTATACCAAATACTCCGGATACGACTCCATTGCCTCTGATGCTTCTGAGATCGATCTGGACAGCGTTTTCTGGATGGCATCCTGTGCTAAACTTGTCACCACTATTGCGACGTTGCAGTGCGTTGAGCGAGGGCAAGTCTCTCTCGACGAACCTGTCGAGCGCATCCTTCCCGAGCTTGCCAACCCGAACATCATCAAACGTTCCGCTGTAAACTTGGATGAAGGCAGTGAGCAGTTTGAAATGGTGCCATCCAAAATCAAAATAACACTGCGTCATCTCTTGTCCCACACAAGCGGGCTTGCATACGACATGATGGATCCTTTGCTCAAGACGTGGCGCGCATCTCGGCAAGAGAAACCGTTGGGAATGACAGGAAAATTGATGGAGGCTTATGTGGTACCTCTACTATTTGAACCTGGAGAGGGTTGGGCTTATTCAGGAGGTATAGATGTGAGTACTGACATCAACCAACCCGAAACATCACTTATTCTTCGTCCTGGTGATATGCAAAACGCCGGAACAGACTCGTCATCGCCAACGCTATAGCAATAGGGCAAGTGGCTAACAATTGTGTTTATAGTTGGCTGGCGAGATCGTGGCTCGTTTAAACCAAGTCTCACTCGAAGAATACTTACAAGAGAACGTATTTGGTCCCTTGGGTATGAGATCCACTACTTTCCGCCCGCAAAACCGTCCGGAGCTCTTGCAAAGACTGGTAAAGATGACGCAAAGAGAGCAAACCGGGCATTTGACAGAGTCAATGAGTTTGTGGCCACATATGGTTCAAAAGGACTGTGGCGGAGTGGGATTGTATTCCACCGTCAATGACTATACCAAGATCCTTGGAGACCTACTCCAGGAAAAGCCGAAAATACTGAAGCCTGTGACAGTTGATCTTCTATTCGCTCCGCAGCTTGAAAGGGGATCTCGTGCAATGCTGGCTCTTCATAAGTCTCCGATGCTCCAGTCTATGACTGGCGTTGAAGATCAAAATAACGCGATAAACTTTGGGCTAGGGGCTCTGTATTTCGAGGAAGACGTAGGATATCACAAGAAGGACTCAATTGTCTGGAGTGGCTTGCCCAACCATTACTGGTTTGCGAATCGCAAAAATGGCGCTGCGGGAGTTTATAGTAGCCAGATCATCCCTTCTCGAGATCCAAGCAGTGTTTATCTAGCGCAGGAATTCGTCAAGCATGTCTACCAGGTCAAAAAGCCGTAGTTAGTGTAACAAGGACACCCTCATTCGCTATTAACAAGTGGCTCTGCTATTGCACGTCAAATGGCAGTTAATTCCGACTAGTCAATTGTTACAGTCAGTGTTCTTTCGCTGTTATCGGATCGAGCTTCGCCACCGTTATATACGAAGGAGCTTATTTGTTGACGCTACGCTACACCATGCGAACTCACAGCAAAGCTCAAAGGACACCATCGCGCACTAGAGGCGACTGCAAAGCCATTCTGTCTACCTCACAGTACAACAAGTTATCGCTATGAAGATATGATTGGTACCTGCTACGCTCTCATTGTGTATATCACCTTCGTACTAAGACACCAATTCCCCTTTGATTCTCGTTTTTAAATCTCTGGAAAGCATTAGCGTATTGAAGGAATCATACGTACTAGCTACAGGGCATCAGACCCCTGTTTCAAGCTGGTGAGCGACGTGACTATCTCAAGGTGCGTTTGTGGCCTTGTCCTTGATAGAGAATGGTTCTCAAGTTACCATAGGTATAGTGCAAACCAACCACGTGCCACGATCGAGAAACTGTAAACAGTACCTGTGGTACTTTTGCCATGAGCTTGATCAGTGGTGTCAGGACTTCTATCTCACTTACAAACAATGTGCTCCAAAACCCTGGGAGGGGTACTTCGGAGCTATGCTCCGGTATGGCCGGCACTGTTCGGAACCCGGAACAGCTTCTCGGAGCCTTCTTTCGGTCAGCATGTCTGACAGAGGCAAGTTAGTCGATGAAGGAACAATATTCATTATTCTGGTCCAGTCTTCCAAACACTACTGCTTTGTTCAGTACAAGCCTTTTCTGATCATGCGCTTCGGCCATGGCTGTTAGTAGGCGAACCTCTACCTCACCTGTCGCCTCCAGCGGTTCCGCTCCGAAAGTGCGCAATGGCCCAGCCATCTCGGTCACGGGAAAATTTGCGCGGTCAGGACAGGAATTCATTAAATGAGCCATCAAGAGGAAGTTCAATAACATAATATATCTTTAGTGTCAATTTGCACAACACAGAATACCACAGAATGTATGGGCTCTACACTCACATTGGTTTTCATTCCTCACTCAACTTCCCAAAATGCAAGCTGCCGAATCAACTATAGATCCAAGAAGCAAAGTCCTTCGCTGTGCAATGCTTGCAGGTTGTCACTGAATGGATTTATCATACATCTGGACCTCAGTTGCGGTATTGATGACCGGAATAGTCATTGGATTGTCATGCGCACAACCGGTACCATGGAACGTTGTCCAGAAAAGTTAACAAGGTATTCTATCGGTAAAGAGTTTCGACGTGTTCAGAATTGGAATGGCGCAACGCTAAGCCAAGAGAAATCATCCATACCGAAGAGCAAACTGTTATCGAGGAGACCGTCTGTTCGATGATCCATCAGACCCTCCATTCCTTGTTCGCCTGCATGCGGTGCTGCATAGGGCAAGCCCTGACCTGAAAGACCGACTCCATGAAATTGAGATTGAAAAGACATGTTGTGAGATTCTTCATCCTCAATTACAAACTCGTGTGTGTGATGCCTTGAAGAGGCATAGCGTTCCGGAATGACGCGGTGAATCAATTCGAGAGCCGATATACAACGCTGAATGAGAGGGTTGAAGACTTGGAAGGACTTGAGCACCTCAATCGCTAGTGACCAAGATTGCATAATTGAGTCTTCGGATATCTCAGACATGATTGATGGACTCAATCTGGCGGCCACCAGCACTGTTGCGGCACTGTATATGAAAAGCGCATTTTGCCACCACGCTGCTGTCCGGCCGACCAGATTCGCATTACTTGGACGTCTTTTGTAGTCGAAGTCGATCATCTCCTGTGCAACTTCCACGCATACCACAGAGCATTGCGCCGCGATCCTTTCAGAGAGCGAGACCTTCTTGGGGGCTTCGCCGGATGAGCCACCACTTTCGGAGCCCAAGTACGCTGAGAGTAGAGGTCGCAATGCGAGTAGCCTGATATGGAGAAAACTAATGAGTGTAAGTAGATTGCAAGAATGACTCCAAAAGCATGGAAACCAACCGTTGACGCAGAATTACTGCTTGGCTGGTAAAAGTGTAAGAGATACCAGAGTCCAGTGACGACTGATCGATCTTCAGTTGTGTTGGGAGATTCCTCTCCCACTCCCGGAGCCTCCTATCGGTCTCCAATATAGATTCTCTAGAATCTGCAGCAGTTTTCCCGAGAAACTTCTCAAGCTGCTCCTGAATAGCGCAACCCTTCTCATGGTGACCTGGATAGAATCTTATTAACACCTCAGCCAAGATGTCGAATAGCCGAAGTGACTGGACAAAGAATTCGACTGTAGAAGGTGATCTGGGGTCCGGGTTCAGCAAGCGTTGCCCTGCAGAGAAGCTACCTTCGTCCACCGATAGTGGTAGTGGAACCTGTGTGTCTAAGCTCGCGATGATCATTGAAGGCCGGCCGTAGGTCATAGCCGCCATTCGGTCTAAGAGTACACACGTATGCCAGACTCTGCGCGAAAGCTCGCGGTCTTTATGCGAAGCGATCCGGGTACTAGTTTCGCCATGGTGTAACCCGAGGCTTTGGGCCGTACGTATAGCCACCCCTATGATCATCCAGCTTGGGTTAAGCACACACGAACTTTGGAGATGGATGCTGAGCAACAACAACATTTGTACACATTGCAAAGTGTCCAAATTCCATAGATCTAAAGAACCTTTCGCTCGCTCAT
This sequence comes from Plenodomus tracheiphilus IPT5, assembly GCA_010093695.1. Taxonomy (NCBI): domain Eukaryota; kingdom Fungi; phylum Ascomycota; class Dothideomycetes; order Pleosporales; family Leptosphaeriaceae; genus Plenodomus; species Plenodomus tracheiphilus. The sequence goes on from MU006415.1 coordinate 5,316, forward strand.
AGAAAACATCAGCGGAAGACTGTCTCGCCTCTGGGGGAACATCCTCGTCAAGCTGTGATGAGAGCGCAAATATGAGGTTCAACGAGCAGAGGAACACAGGGTCGTCTTTATCACTCTCTTGGCTCTTCCAAAGAGCATCATACTGGGCAAGAAAATCTTGTCTGTCGAGGAAGGGATATAGCGGATGTACTATATCCCAATACAAAGACAACAATTTGTCCGCTCTCCTTCTTGCCGGCAGCACATAGTCCAGGGCTCTAGTTCCTGATTGGATATTCGCACCCAGTACAGCCGATTGTAGATCTTCTCGTTCGGGAAGCATTGTCTCGCTGAGTCCAAGTTTTTGCTGTATAGCGTTTCGCATTTGACCGAGGAAGCTGACGGCGCTCGGGGCTCCGAAGAACTGATGATCACCAGATGATGATCTCACCGTCCGGCTTGCGGAATCAGAGGGTACTGCGGCAGATCTAAGTAGTGCTCTGTCGATCGTAGGCTGGCTCACTACCGAGGGCTGAGTCAATGCAGGCGAAACTGGAGTCGTGGGCATCTGGTCACGCGTATACTCTGTAGGTCTCGTAGTAGTCGGCGACCCTAGTTCAATAACGGAAGCAGGGCGTTGATTTGGTGCTTGTACAATTTGGACTTCAGAAGCTTCGACGCCGCTGTTTACGTCGTTGTGTCTTATGCTGGTATGTGTACCGCCTCTTTGAACGAGTGCATGTGACTCCAATTCCTCAATACGCCTCTTGAGTCTCAGAACTTCTGCTCGCGATGTTTGCTGACTGCGAGACAGATTGCCTTCCCATGAGCATCGCAATGAATTAGACTCTTTCTTCAGGCAGGGACCGCATACTAAGGAGTGGAGAGTAAGCTTGTGACAAGGAAAGCGTGTGAGGCGTATAAGCCGACCCGATACGTCTTGGTGATGAAATGAATTATCAAGGCACATTGCCAAACGTACCTGGTCTAACGCTATCACACTTGATCTAGAATGAGAGTAAGAGGAGCTCTATTCCCATCAAGGAGCCCCGTACTGCACCTTCTTGGAACGGCACAAGTCACAAGCGACTTCGACCTTCTGCCGTTTTGTTGGCGGCGCATCCGCGCTGTGGCTACTCCCGGTCATATTGAGAGATGTTGCAATATGCAAGGTGTTCAAGCACCAAGAGGTTTCTGCCTTATGATAGTACGTTGGAGTGATAGGATAACGTGCAAGCTTCGTTATTGTTGGGGCAATTTGTACTGCACAGTTTGCGTAAGCTGGGTACTTCTCCAGTTATTTAGGAGCGTCTACCCCGCATTGGGGCCCCCACCCCGGTAGTACAGGGTATGCCCTCGGTTTATCCCCCAGTCATATGCGGGCCAGCTAGCTTGATGCTCAGATTATGATTGGCTCGGCGTGCTGCAGGGGTATGGTCCGACGCGTCCATGTCCTGTGCTTACCGAATACCTACATAGTAGCCAATGGCTAGTCACGTGATTACTGATCAAGGTCGCGCAGGAGAACAGTTCCGCCCCAAGCTTGCCCACAGGGATCCGCATAAGATAACAAAATCCCCCGCATTCCATGTGACTGTTCTCGGGCGACCATACTAAGTGGTAGCCCTAGAACGAAGCATCCGTAACGTCCAGGTAGCTCCACTCGCCTCTGCTCATCTTGATTGCCGACGATGTTGGTAGCCTCAAGCTCCATCATGATCGATGCAGATTGAGATAGGTCTTTCGGAACGAGATGGCTCTTGCCAAAGCAGTAAAGAGAATGCAAAGGTCGAAGCATAGCGATGGAACTTCTGCATGTCATTTCTTGCCATTTGGGTACCCTGGGAAGCGGACGATGTCTGCACATTAGGGCTATATAAGTATGTACCTCGCACGACGCCTTCCATGCATGCAATGATACACCGATACTCGGAATGAGTTCATTTGGAGAACTCGGACAAGAATGTACACGGTCGGGTCAAGAGACTTAATCAATGTACGCCAAGGGTTCGGAGAAGGGTCCCGGAGGTGCTCGGAAGGGGTCGCACTCTCAGTCGGGACTATTATTTCGCTGATAACCTCGGACGACGTTCATATCAAAGATTTATTTCAACAGGTAGGCCATAAAATGAGATCTACTTAGGTGCTTGAGATTGCAATGAATTTTGCCCCAGCACGTGTCTGTTCACACGCCAAGTTCGATCTTCGATCCGCCTTTCCAATCGTGGTACCTTGAAACGGCGCGCTTTCCAACCTCCCTAACTTAATCTGTATCAGATACCCCACAGACTGGACTTCAGCAACTTATTAAAGAGAAAGCCTTATCGTAACCCTTCTGGGATGGGTGTAGGTCATTCACAATTTACTGGTTGATCAAATTCGAGAGCAAATTAATGAGCTCTTGCTTGTGATACAGGAAGAAGATACCTAATCTCCATCATCAAATGCATTGCCTTGAAAAACACGAAGCACAGTAAGTGATCAGCCAAAATCGAGCCATACCGACTAACATCATCTCAGTTTGAGCGGGCGGCCGTAAACAACCACCGTATCCCTCGATATTCAGCAAACCGTCTGCAAGTGCCGCTGGCTCCGATGAAGCCATCCAGATTCTGAAGACTGCTCAGGAGAACAAACTTGACTACGAGCGCGAACTCTGCAATGACTGTGATTGGTAAGAACGGGAACGATATAAGTAATGATGTCATCCTCTATCATCTTGTAAGAGCCGCCATCGGCAACGACATGAGCGGTAAGACTTAAGACCGTGGCCTAGAATATTGCAGAACTCTACCTCAATGGTGTTTCAGCTACAGCTTCGACAGAATGGCTCCGCTCAGTCCTCTGATTGTGTCTCCAACAACCATTAATGCAGCAAGCGATTTGATTCTAGCGACGTGGGCGAATGGTGAAATTTGACAAGATGCAGAGATGGCCGACTTCTATTGGGAGTGAAAGACAATGTCAGTTTCATCAGGCAAAAGAGGAGGCTTAAGAACCGAGCAGTGATCATGAATGGAACTCCCGCTGGGCTCGCGATGGGTATGAAGCGGCTCATCTAGTTAATGGATAGTCATGTCGCCAAAGTACGCATCGATACACTAGAGACTTTAGAGAATCTAATGTTGTTTCAATAAGACTGCAAGAATTCGGCCACTGGTACTAGCAGCAACACAGTAAAACTGACTAATTACGGCCAATCTTTTTACAATCTAAAGCAGCCTATAGTTTGAAGGACCGTTTTACACTCAATCCCGCATCCTTACACCTTTAACGATGGAAATATCGGCGTAGCGGCTTTACCCACTACCGAGTCTTATGTTGTAGTGTTGTTGATATTCGAGCTAGTTTGAGATTACTTATCTTCGGCTTCCGTGCCGGCGCTGGAGCGGTGTCATTCCGGTGCAGTGTTGCACATAAATAGTAGAACGATACGTTCAGCCAGCTGCCATATAGGAGCCCATCCTCACACCTCACGTCTCCTTCTCCTGTCACGTCCTGCTCATGTCCGCTTTTCTCCGGGGCAAGGTTGCTCTTGTCACGGGTGCCTCTTCAGGCATTGGCCGTGCTTGTGCAAAAGCCCTTGCAGCCCAAGGTGCCTCCGTTGTCTGCACCGATTTGCGCCCCGAACCGAATCCAAAAGGCTACGAGCCAGACCTGCATCACACCACAGTCGAAGCAATCCAGCACGCAGGCGGCCGGGCTAACTTCGACAAGCTTGACATCGCAAGCCGCCAAGATGCAGATCGCGTCTTTCTTAACCTTCTTAATGTGAGTATCCACCCAAAGACCACATGTCGCTCTGCAACATTTCTAACAAGCCCGTGTCTCGCTGTAGACGCACGGAAAGCTCGATGTAGTTGTAAGCGCTGCGGGCCTGTTGCTTCCTTTACGCAAGTTTGCCGACGAAGATGATGAATTGTGGGACACAATGTCTCAGATTAACTTGCTGGGGACTGCTAGGATCAATAGACTTGCGGTTCGACAGTTCCTGAAACAAGATCTTGATCCAGTCTGGGGTAGCCGTGGCAGAATTGTCAACATCTCGAGCGGCGCAGGATCTTACACAATGTCCCGCGAGGTTGGCTACTCGGCAACCAAAGCTGGTGTGAATCAATTGACTCGAGCGGCCGCCATGGATCATGCTGTTGATGGCATCAACATCAACTGCATCGCACCCGGCTTCATAGCCACAGGCATGGCGCGAGACATCATGCACGATCCAGCCATCGTGGCTGCTCTAAAGCAGGGGACCCCTTGGCGACGCTTGGGTGAGGCTGATGATGTTGCAAATGCCGCCGCTTTTCTCGTCTCTCCAGCAGCTACCTTCATCACCGGCCATGTCCTCAATGTCGATGGAGGAGCGACTCTTGGCCAAGCGCCCCCAAAGGATACTTAGTATTAACCTTTAAAATTAATGTACATCTTTGTAAAATAGAATGCCTATCGTAATTAATTAGTGTATAGGTACTTAGGCTAAAAGTTAAAATAGATTTACCAACTATCTTATGTATCTAGAGATAAAATCCTACTCTTTGACTTGCGGCGCGGAGGTGTTCATGTCATTGTCGCTGCCCCGCTCCTGCTATTGCTCAAGGACGACGATATCTTAGCTCCGGACACGTACTAATTAAAAGAGAAAAGGAGTTGCTGCGCATATAGAATTGGCCGGAGCAAAATGAGGCAGGTCCAAACCGTCGATATCATGTGCGGATGCCAAGGTCGGACAGAATAACTGCTAGGCCGGCGATAATGACGTGAAATGACCGGCAGTGTAGTGAAGATGCATATGCTTTCTGTATGTTAATCCCAAACATAAACCTGATACGAAAATTCCTCAAGAACGACTTCGCAGTGCAAGGGTCGCTTGATCGCCGTCGTAACTAAATTACATTGGCCATCCAGAGGTGCTGGAGGAGTTCAGTCGCCGACTTCCTGTCTTCCGGCCGCCATCTGAGCATGGAACCTCTTATCCGCGCACCTCCAAAGTCACAGAGAACTGGTTGACCCCAAAGAGCACCCGTAGGAAGGCAAAGCTTGCGGGAACGGTAAATGGTGCGTGTGTCATCGATCACTTTAGATTGCAATGGGTTCTCTGCTTCAGCTTTCTCCAAGTCTTGCAGAATAGTCTCATCAGCCACAGTCAGCATGATATTCCCAAAATTGATGTCTAACTTGTCAGTTAATGCAATTATTATGCATCATCTTGCCGTACCTGTGTATACCAGCTTGGTTTCATCGTGTAAGAACGACAGCGCCTTCGGTAGATTGGCTAGCGTCTACTTCAGAAGCGGAACAGTGAGCTTGTGTGCTGAGTTCTGATAGTGGAGCTGTGGAGTAGCCATGTGCATAGGTGGATGAACTAAGCACAAATGTTTGCTAGTCGGACCGTTGAGCTCGAGCTCGCCATACAGTCGGCGGAGGTATGCTCAGTTCGTACTGGATAAAATCATTGCGGGAAGTCGGCGGGACGGTCCAAAGGCATGTCAGCCGCGCCGATCCCTCGCACGGTCATTGACGCGTCCGTGCTCGATCGATCAACTGGCCGGCGGCAACAGTGACGCTAGCAAAATAGGGTCCTGTCGCACCTCGACGCGGACTCCACTCCAATCCATCCTCAAGTTGCATCACCATCATTATCATGTGATCTGGCTGTTTGTAGGTGAGGCCATCTGTACGCCGCCCTTGGAATGTGGGCGTTATGCCAAGCCTTCCAAGGTTACGTTACCCGCCCCACTGGTGTTAGCTTGGCACTAGCGCTGTCGCGCCTTCCAAGGTTCGCGGCTCAAACGCTTTCGTCTCCTAACATTGCGCAACCTGCTTCTCCATTTGATGTCCCTTATTCCTGTTGCCCCTCAACGCATCTGGCTTTGCTTGATCCTGTCGTGATTACACCCCTCCACTCGAAGTCGGACCGCTTTGACGAGCTTTGACGATGGATAGTAAGATCGACGATAAGTACGCGCTGCGCCCCCCGATCTTCGATCTGTCCTTTCTCCCGTACACCTGCTGACCGTCGTTCTTGCGCTTCACAGGTTTATTGGCCTTGCCCTGGCGGTATTTGCTTCAATAGCGATTGGTGTGTACACCAATACTCCGTTCAAGGCAGCCTTTGTCTCGATTTGAATGTCGTCCTGACACTCGCGATGCGATGATAGGCTCTAGTTACGTTGTCGCTAAAAAAGTACGCTGTCTGGCCGCATGCATATTGTGAGAAGATGAGTTAACGCTGGGATTCTAGGGTCTTATGGACGCGGCAGACAAACATGGCTTTAACGGAGATGGATTCGAGTATCTGAAAAGCCCGTTGTGGTGGTGTGGGACAATCATGCGTACGATTCTATCCTTTCGAGCTGATGATACCTGAGACTGACAGAATGTGACCAGTGGTGTCGGGCGAGTTTATGAATACGGCGGCCTATGCATTTGCTCCAGCGGTCCTGGTTACTCCGCTGGGGGCGCTGAGCGTGCTTGTCGGGTAAGGAGACGATTTGACTCGAGTGGCTTTTCCGCAGCTAACAATCGAAACAGTGCCTTGATGGGCGCACATTTCCTCCAGGAGGATATCCGTATCATTGGAAAGCTTGGGTGTGCCACCTGTCTTTTGGGTTCGGTGTTGTTGGTGCTGCATGCGCCAGGCGACAAGGACATCCACACAATCGATCAGATCCTACATCTGGCCATTCAACCATGTTAGTCCTTTTTCTGCCCATTGAAGCCTTAACTACTGACAAATTATAGTCTTTCTTCTCTACTGCGTCTTCGTTACCGTTTTTGCCTCCTATATGATTTACAAAGTTTTGCCACGACACGGGCGGTCAAATCCACTGGTGTTCATCTCAATCTGCTCCACAGTCGGATCGGTGTCCGTCATGTCGGTCAAGGCTTTTGGAATCGCCGTCAGGCTTACAGTTGCGGGAGACAACCAGTTCACCCACCCGTCGACCTACGTTTTCTTGTTGGTTCTGGTTGTCACGACCCTGACCCAGATGAACTATCTGAATAAGGCGATGAGCGAATTCCAGGCGTCATTGTGAGTACCCCCTCTTCCCCAACTGAATCAGCATAGTCTTACGTTTAACAGGGTGAACGCGCTGTATTATGTTGGATTCACGACGTGCACGCTCTCTGCATCCATGATTTTCTACCAAGGGCTTAACACCAGCAACTGGACGAGTATCACCTCGATGATGTGTGGGTTTTCGCTCAACTTCGCGGGCATCTCCTTGTTGACGATCCCCAAAACTGCCGCTTCGAAAGAGACGCATCTGGAGTCAATCCGTGAGAGGGGCATGCGGTCGATAGACTTGTCCCACGGGCGATATGACCATCTGCGAACGAGCAGCGTGGAGGTCGAGCGAGCCCGCGAGAGACGGTCGCAAGAGCGACGATCTTGAAAATGGGTTAGAGTGCGAACGTAGCTTCTTGTTCTTTTTCGTTCTGTTCTCTCTACTGCATATTATCAGCTACGAGCGATAACGACAAGGGCTCAAAGGGTGAAATATCGTTGCACAAAACTTATGCGAGGGTATACAGGACTACTGTTTGCATAACTCTTCTTTTAAATGAGCTTGCGAAAGAGGATTGTGGGCTCAAATTATACGTATTAAGGTTGCGATGCCCCGAGAGCAACGAGTATGACATCAATAAGGCCATGTATCTTCGGCCTATCAAACATGGTACTGGTGATGGTGTTTAACTTCGATCCTTTGCCCGTCGCAACGGTACTGGGAATGTCCCTAATGATGTGTGGCAGAAAGCAGGCTTCTGGGCATCCGGTTGCACGTGAGAGCCTCTCCGCATATAGCTCGTTCTATACATTCCATATTGATAGCAATTCAAGATCATGCATCGACGCTTCTCCGTGTTCAATCTTGCAATGCCCTGAGTTGTGGACCCAAGCACACAACTGCTTCATGAAGCTCTGTGACGGAGCGCTTCGGAGCACACTGGGTGTGAAAATCTCTTGCTAACCATGAAGCCCGTGTAGACGCTGCTTCCGTTGGCTTGAAAGACGGTGGCCGGCTGCAAGGTACAATAGCCCAAACGGTCAGCGTGAATTAGATGCGAGAGTCGTTCCGCGCCGACACATCGTTCGACGATCAGAAAACAGTAAGGAGCCGGTATCGAACCGACCAAATACAGTAAATCATAGAGGCTGAGTGGTCGTTCAAATTCATATCCGTGCATGCATCCTTAAACTTGGTAACGCAGCGCTTCGGCGCACACTGGATGCGGAAATATCTCGCTATCTGCGAGCCACATGTGCATGGCCTACATAATTCACCAACCGCGTCTAGCTGACCACATACGACACCTTACTATTCCCCTTTGACCGACTGATCTTCTTGATTGTAACTTTGCCCACCATCCCTGTATCAGCCACATGCGTCCCGCCACAGGGATACGCCCCAGCCCCGACAATATCGACCGCCCGCACGAGCTCGCCCTCTGGAATCGCAACCGCCTCGGGTACAACAGCGCACTTCTCGCGCAACTCAGCCTCGTTCCAGAAGTACACTTTCACTGGTAACGCCTGGGAGATGTACGCATCTACCTGCGCCTGAACCGCCTCTTTGTGCTTCCCGTCGATTAAGCCCTTGAAGTCTACGAATGCGAGATCAGGGTAATGCTGCGCTTTGAGCTCTGTGACGTCCGGGATGGAGGAGGAGAGATGGCGCACTGCGAGGCCGACGACATGGCCGCCGGTGTGGATCCGAGAGTTTAGAAAGCGTTTCTCGCTGTCGATGGCTTGCTCGACTGAGGCGCCGGGTTGGAAGGGGGATGATGACGAGGGTGAGAAAGAGCCTAGATGGAGGATTTGGCCGTCGGTGCCGTTGCGGACGGACGTCACGTCGAAGGTGCAATGGGAAGAATCCGAGGAGGAAGTGAGGGTCATTTTCCCAGTGTCGCATGGTTGGCCGCCGCCCTGGGCATAGAAGATTGTCTCTGCGGTGACAACGACAAAGTCTTTGCATTCATCTGCGGTTTTGAAGAGCGGGCGATTGGCTTCGGAAAGGGCGGTAACGGGTTGGACAGAGATGATCTTCGTGGTGTGTTTTCGGAGGGTCTCATCCTGTTGGAACAACGCGACTGTTTTTGGCATGGTCTGGTTCTCGCATTTAGTGAGGGTCATTGTGCTTGGGGTAAATGCGAGCAAGACCAACGTACCATTGTGAACGAGTTGCATCTGGGATAGCGGGTATGGAAAGTAAGAAAGAGAAAGCTAGTCCTGGAAAGAAGTCGAGCACGAGAAAGTAAAATGTGGGGTTGTACTGCGGCTGAGGTCAGCCTGCGGCAAGCGAGTAAGCTGCATCGTGCAGCGGCATTTTTGCAATATCTGACAGGCATGATTGAAAGTCAAGTCAGCCTCTGCCGGGCAGCTCGCACTAAAGCTTATGCGAGGCTAACTATACAGGTCCTGCTGTCCATCGCTTAGTCTAATATCGCTTGTCAGAACACACATCATACAAGTGGGATTAAGATGGGTGAAGTATAAATAGGTCTGAAACCTTGCTGCGAATGTGGTATATATTCGAATGGCTCATCCTTAGCACCTGCTCATGTACGCCATCAGCGATTACTCTGGCGGGTATAGGTAAAGGCAATAGCAGAGGAGGTTGTTTACCCATCCTAATTAGGACTAGTCAATCGCCTATATAGGTAGCCTCTCCGACAGAATCAATGCAACACACTTTTACCCACTTTTCCCATATACCTGCATTAGTATTGGCTGCTCGTCCGATCCCGGGTCCCCGTAGCATTGGCCCTAGCCGAATTGGGATAGCGCGACAGCCGCTAGGTAAGCAGCAGCCGCCTCGACAGCCACTTGTTTCAGTTCACTTCTTACGACCATCACGTGAAGAACATGGAACATTCCCACTATTGGTCTTGCGATGCGCTCTAGCGTCTCTCCTTCTATACAGACTGTACTTTTTCTTGACTGTAGGACTTACAGAGAAAGTACTGTATTCATTTAGGGAGAGCACTGTACACGTAGCGATCTTACTGTATCGAATTCTGGCATTTACACGTGCGCTGTGGCGCATGGGAATGAGTTTGCGATCTGGGCGTGTGAGAGAGATGGCAATCTCGACCCCTGAACCCGACCGCGA
>MU006416.1:0-15216 GCA_010093695.1 Plenodomus tracheiphilus IPT5
AGTAACGTAAACTGTGCACGCACTTCTGTCGTACTTTCTGTAGTCCATAAGTCATCTGAGAGCACTCCTGTATGGCTCTTTGCCGCGTAGTCGAACAATGATCTCGAAATGAGTCTGTATCGCTCACTGCAGCCCCGCTGACGGAGGATATCAGCGAATCGAAATACATCTTTGACTGTAGTCCAAAGGGCTCCGCTTAGTGCAACAGGACCCTCGAAAAATATGTGTTGCTTCGATGGTGCCACGAGGGTGGATGTCTTCCCTTCGTCCGATGTAATGCAGATCTGGCCTGTCTCCCTAGAAGCCGCACCAAACCTGCTTTCCCGCATTCCTACTGGATCGAAGAGCTCCTGTTGCATGATCTGCTCAAAGGGACGCTTCTTAGGATCGCTGACTACCAGCAACTGCCCTAAAACAGCGAAATTGACTCGTGGGGTGAATGAACAGCGTGTTCCCGGAGCGAACCCCATTGAGACGCCTGATACTTTTTTTACATAATGCTCCAGGTCCGCCGTTTTGAAATCGTCTGAGCTACTATTAAGTCCACTAGTGTGGGTCAAACACTGCCGGATTGTGATGCCCTCCTTGTTGCTGCCTTTGAAACAGGGAAGAATCGCAGATATTTTTGTTTCGAACGTGAAATGACCGTGATCGATGGCCCGGAGGACCACCAGTGCAGTGAAACAATTGGCGAGAGATGTTGCAACGAAGTCTTCCTCCTTAGTGATCTTTTTGCCGGAACGATCGGATACACCAAAGCACATTTGCCGTCCTGCGCGTCCCCCCCGAGAAATAATCATGCATGCTCCGTATGCATGGCCGTCATCAATAATTTTCTGGATATAGAGGTGCAGTCTATCAAATGCGTCCTCTTCCAAAGGTCCATCCCATGCGTCGTTATATGGCGTTGACATAGTAAGAGTTTGTGCTAGATTGAGGGGGTCAATGTTGGCTGTGGAGACGGTAATTCGGGATGGAAGACAGCAAAGGATCTGTGAAGAACTTATATTACTCTTGGAGGCATCAGTCGTACCTCAATGATAGATACGTACATATTACCAGACATGCTGTTTAGTCTCGCCGCATTTGCATTCTAGAACAAAGGCTTTTCGTCAAGATCAATCTCAAAGCGCCAAGAAGGCGACAGACGCACTCTTATCCTTTCAATCAAATGCCATCGGAAGATACATGCGAATGTATGGAGGTAAAGTGGACCACAGATCTAAGATGTTTACATCTTCCCTGCTTGCTACACCCTTTAGAGTGCCAGTCTGTCTCCCTTACAGACAGCTTGAGACAGTAAGGCGTTTGATGTCCTTAGCAAAATTGGATCATAGCCAATAGCGTTATACGCTTCCACCGATCGGCAACTGCTATTGTAAATCACAACGTAAGTAATAGATATGATGTTCGACATGCAGTCTTTGTTCTGATGTGTAAGCTCTCTAAGGAGCATATTAGGTTCCTACCTCGTTCGAGACCTACCGCTACCGGTACCGTATGCGAACCAATGAAATCGATGCGCAACGATCTCCTAGTGAGATACACAACCTCTAGAGTCCCTTCAGGAACATAACTTTGCATGCGGCTTCCTAGCCAGATTGAATCGGTGCCTAATTAGATAACTAGTATGTGATACTGTTAAGAATCAGCGTTAACTTGTCTAGGCTAGGCATCGCGAAAACTTGCCTACACATCAATGGGTCCCCTGGTTTCCAAACTCGACAATGCGAAACAGACGCCGGCCAAAAATGGTATCTAGTTGCAGCTTACCTTGGAATTGGGATAACATTAACTTGCACCCTAGTCTTAGCGTCTATGTTCACCGCTGCGAACAGAATGGGCAACAGCCAGGATGCACAAACTATCTCTCCGTTACAGACCAAGTTTGCTCTGTACAGTATGCCTGCAACCTTCAACTGTTCCTTCTCTTTCCAGAGTCAGACCCAGCCACTTGGTGGGAAAAGCGCGTTGCAACTTGCCAATGCTCCTGCACGGCTACCAAACAAGCGTCGCTGCGACAGACCATGAATGAGAGACGAAAGCTACTCACCGGTATGAGCGCCCTCATCCAGTGGATGTAGACGGCGACCCGAAAACGCAAAATCAGACTCCGCGCGAGTCATATACCTCGAGAAGAACGGCAAAGCCACCAGCAAATGCCACAGCAAGCAAAAGATGCTCAATATGCTCAAAGGCGAGATCCGGAGTTGATGGAGACAGTCAGCCAGCACATTGGCTGCGCAGACAGCAGGATCACGGCATATATACAGAGGGAAGCACATCATCTTCCAACGGTAACGGTCCGTCAACGCCAACATGGTCGACTAGGTTTTGAAAGGACCCCAACCACTCTCAAGAAGGGTGCTAGGGACAGCCATGGCAGAAGAGATGGTGAGACTTGTAATCGTGGATGGTGGGAGGGCGATTTGGAGTGTGAAGTCTGCTACAATGTCTATGAATTCCTCTGACTCCACTTTTGTCACTTACATGTCTAGTCCTCCCCAGCGCGAGTGATGTGCGTTGACGTGGCCTAACTGAATTTGCTCATTAGCTTGTGTTCCTTCAGAGCTCTTCGGGCGTGTGGTAGAGCGCTTTGTCGACTGTCTATTGAATTTGGCGGATTGTAAATATTGTGGATGACTAGCCGCTTGCTATTCCGACGTTCATTGCTGGGCTTTACAATTATAGAGCAAAGATCTATTGTGTTCTTGAAAAGATATTTCGTGTGATCTTTTTGTGGATGAAGAAGCAGACTCTGGAAGGGCCTTCTTCGCCTCCTGTTGGGTAGCAGAGGTGGAATGTGCTCTTGGCTGGGTGGCGTGTGGTTGCGGTGAACGGGTTTCTCCATGGCTCCTGTATGGCAAGTATATCATACTCATGAACCCTCGGATTTCGGAGTAGTGACGCGATCACCATGTCTCTCAATTTACGGACGTTGTACTGTAGTATGCTCAAGTTTGTCTTTCCGTTCATGCTTCAATATCTAGATCGATGTCCATCTGCTGATCTCCGCTCTGTGTCAGCCGTGCTCAATTGTTCGAGCGCCCGTCTGGTTCGTGTGATACTTCTCTGCGGTCCTTGTTTTGGCGGGTTCTCTTGTTCTGTCAGGTCGACTGTGTGCCAGGTGCTGGTTCGTTTCTGCCCTCGCCTGGATTGAGATCTGTTCCGGCCGATTTGCGTGTTCTGCGATAGTAACCCGTTTTGGCTGGGTCTACTCCTTGGTACGGCTGTCGCTACGATTCCTATTGCTGTTACAGTCTTCGTTCCTGCTTCCGGGGTAGGGTGGTAGTAAGGTCACATGTCGTACGCAGCCTTCGCCTTCGCTTTTCCTCCTTCCTGGTCGGGCATTGGTAGCTCCACAACTCATGCTCGCCTCGGCAGGTCGCGCATTTCCTCAGTGTGTTCCGGTTCAGCATCGATGGGCAGTCTCGACTCGTGTTCTTGCGCGCAGTAGCCATATATTGTTGCCTCACACTGGGTTCCCATGTGGCCGTAGTGTTGGCACTTGTAGCACTAATTCACTCGGCACTGTCGCTCTTATCACTGGCATTAGAAAACCTCACCCTGCCAGATCAGGCCATCGTCTATGATCTTGTTTGCACCCTTTAGCTTAGTGAACTCGATGGTGATAGATGATGCAGTCTTTGCAGACGCGTCTCTAGTATCTGGAATCATTAAGTATGATTTAAGGAGGCACTAAGGGAATGTGATAGGTATACAACCTATCGTCATTCTTGGCTAACAATGTTCTTCCTTCTCCCTTCCTCATCTGTGCCCGTCATCCTCACCCTCCGTTCTCATCATGGGTTCATCCTCTGCATCAGGCTTGATGGTATAGAAATCATGATACTTGGACGGTTTGGCTGACTGCATGGCAAGCTTGTCAGTCCACAACCTCAAGACCATTTGGAGGGCGTTGGGGGTACTGGAGTCAACTTCGAGCTTGTGCAACTGCTAATTGGCGAGAAAGAAAAGGACATCTCCTGGGCGCACGTAGAGCTAGTAGCCGGTCTCGGGAAGCTTCAGCAGGCCGCCGATGCCCTGGAGTTCTGCTATCTTTCCCTCCTCTCCTTCTGATATCTCACTGTCACTTTTCCTTTTTTCAGAGCTATTATTGCATTACACCCGCTCATTAGTACATTTCATGGTCTTCCCACTACTGTGCCCTCCTTTATCCTTGCTCAAGCCTCTCTCACTAGTCTACGTCGCCTCCACGTTGAGCCGTTTTCAGTCATTCCTTTCGAATATATATTCCCGCAGTTTTGACGATTACTCCTGAGTATATCTACCACCAACTTGCCCGCTCAACTTCGCCTTTCGCTTAATCCAAACCCACATTCATCTCGAGCTTCTGCACTAAACCGAAGCCGTGACTCGTGGCTGCACTGGCCTGCGCCACTAACGACATCATAAGGATGCGCCCCGCCAACATGCTCCTCATGGAAGTAGCAATCCTGCTTTCTCTCTTTACACTCACTCAGGCCGCTGCAACTCCGCAGAATGCCAACGACACTATTTCCTCTTTAGCTGCGACGGGTTACAAGAACGTCGCCTACTTTGTTAACTGGGTTTGTTTTGCTTAACAAAAAATGTCTAAGATCTACTTTGCTGACGATGGATACAGGCCATCTATGGTCGTAACTTTAACCCTCAAGATCTTCCAGGCCAAGAACTTACTTACGTTGTCTATGCCTTCGCCGATATTCGACCAGACACCAGCGAAGTCTACTTAACAGATACTTGGTCTGATACTGAGAAGCGCTACCCTGCGGACTCCTGGAACGATGTTAGCACTAACGTCTATGGATGCGCTAAGCAGCTGTTTCTGCTTAAGAAGCAGAACTGCAAGCTTAAGGTGCTTTTGTCAATTAGCAGGTAGACCTACTCTGCTAACTTTGCAGCACTAGCGTTAACACCCAAGGGTTAGGAAACCTTTGCGAGCAGTGCAATCAAGATCCTCGCAGACCTTGGTTTTGATAGTCTTGACGTTAACTGGGAGTATCCCGCTAACGAAGCGCAGCCTAATGACATTGTCTCCCTTCTTGCAGAGACTCAGCGACAACTTAACGACTACTTGACCTAGTACGCTAAAAACTAGCATTTACTTCTCACCGTTGCATTGCCTGCTGGGCCTGTTAACTACAATTAGATGAAACTCGCCGCCATGGACAAGTACCTTGACTTCTAGAATCTCGTAAGTGTCAATTCCTTAAAATCTCTATGTCTTTTGTCCATGTTGACACATGTGCAGATGGCGTACGACTACTCTAGCTCCTAGGACACTAACGCCAGCCACAACGCCAATTTCAGCCCCTCCCCCTCAAACCCCTCTTCCACGCCCTTTAGCACGAAGAAGGCGCTAGACGACTACATCTCCGCTGGTGTGCCTGTTAACAAAATTGTGCTCAGTATGCCTCTGTACGGCCGCTCCTTCACCCAGACCGATGGCCTAGGGAGACTATTCCAGGGTGTGGGGCAGGGGACGTGGGAAGTAGGGGTCTATGATTATAAAGCGCTGCCTTAGGCTGGTTTAAAAGTTACTGAGGATTTGGACTTGGTGGCGAGCTAGAGCTATGATGCTGCAAAGCGCGAGATGATTAGCTATAACACGCCCACCATCATCGCTAAGAAAGCTAAACTCATCTACTAGCAGGGGTTGGGTGGGGTTATGTGGTGGGAGAGCTCAAGTGATAAGAAGGGTGCTGATAGTCTGATTTCTATAGTGCGTGTTGTTTCCTTTCCTACTAGCTGAGATAGGGAGACGGGAGGAGAGGGGAGCAATGCTAACGATGTAAACAGTTTGTCAACAATGTCGGTGGTATCAGTGCGTTAGATCAGAGTGCGAATTTGCTGAGCTTTCCACAAAGCAAGTATGAGAATCTAAGGGGAGGGTTTCCTAACAGCTAGAGCTCATTTCTCGGAGGCCTGTGTTTTCCAACTAGAAAAATGCTCACACGCGACCTAAACACCAAAGAACTAAGTTACTTAGCTATTGATTTACTGTCTATAGGGCAGCATGCATGTGAGTCAGTCCGAGAGGCTTACGCGACCTAATAACTTGTTGTAGTTAATGCAATCAGTGTATAGCTGCGCATTAATTAGAGTATCTTGTATGTGTTGTTGTGGTTCTAGTCGTGTCCGCTAAGCAGCAGCAGGGTCTATTTTCATGACGTATTTATGATCCAGCTGAGGTGAGAGGTAGTGCTTAATAGAGGTAAAATCGCCACCACGTGGTACACGTGATCCGCTTCACCTCATTACGTCACATGCCTCTGAAAACGCTCTACTCCTAAAAACGCTCTGCTCCTGAAAACGCTCTGCTCCTAAAAACGCTCTGCTCCTAAAACCACTCTGCTCCTAAAAACGCTCTGCTCCTAAAACCACTCTGCTCCTAAAAACGCTCTGCTCCTGAAAACACTCTGCTCCTAAAAACGCTCTGCTCCTGAAAACACTCTGCTCCTAAAAACGCTCTACTCCTAAAAACACTCTGCTCCTAAAAACGCTCTGCTCCTGAAAACACTCTGCTCCTGAAAACACTCTGCTCCTCAAAACACTCTGCTCCTGAAAACACTCTAAAGCTAGACTAACAAGAACATTAGGCTAGTTGTAGGTTTAAACGTGTCTGACATTCTTAAACAACGGCTAACTTAGTTACTTTTATTATCCTATTTAAGTACGGGAATTACCGGAGTAAACCGTCCTATGTGTTCTAATGGCTGCCAGTTGTGTTGACGCTGAAAGTAGGACCTCTCGTCCTCTTGTTCATATTTATTGACTTCACTCGCTATAGTAGCTACCATCGAATAAGGGTCTAGCACAACTCCCTTTAGTATTGATACGACTAGAGGATCTACCAGCCCACTAATTCGGACGCCTTCAGGGTATCCATACAGCAAGTACGTCACAAGAATCACTAAGTCCGTATCTGATAAAAACTTAGGACAAGTACTAGAAGTTTCGTTAGCGGATAGGATGGCATGAAAAGTGACTTTGTATCTTACACATAAGTGGCTAGTTCATGACTACAAGTGAGAATGATCCCAACCCCGAGATGATAAGCAACAAAAGACCACCTCTTTCCAATCCTTTTATGCCATGCAAATCTACTAGCTCGCTTTCGCCATGTCTTTTTGCTAGTGATTTGATCATTACAACCGTATATTTCCTCTAAGATCGCATCATTCGCCACGCTAGCTATGCCTTTACCCTGAGAAAGGTAGCTTGCTATCTTTGGGTCTTTCCTCAAATCGGTGCACTTCTGCTCAAAGTGGTGGTAGAGAAGAATTCTTGCCATTCTAAGCTTTGCAGGATCAATGGCAGACTCGAATTCAATCGTCTCTGCACAATGGAGGCTCTTGAGTATTCTCTCTGTCAAGGAACCTTTAGAAGTTGGATTCTCCTCCGGAAGACGGGACCAGGGATTTTTTAAGGTCCACCTATAGCAGAAAAGATCTATGAATTCTTTTGCATCCTTTCGGAAAGACTCGTCGCCAATCTCAGCAATACTCTTTAGCTTTTCATAATCTTCCCCAAAGAGATTGCATAACTGAACATAAGAATGGACCCAATGAGTGACTGTTGCTTCTCCTGGCAATGTGAATTTCGTTTTAATTGCTGGACTTCCATGCCAGTCTGAAGAGAGCAAAGATGGCGACAAGGAACCGAATCTTGTCTGGAATGAGAAAAGATCCACAGTGTTGATTGCTTGCGGAATCGCTCTATTAGAAGCCTCTGGGGAATCTCCCGCTCTCGAAACCGAGTTCACCATGTTGTCGCGCATCTCCCCTTGAACTTCTCCATTATAAGCTGGATGGCTGGTTGAAGGACGATCATGCCAATCGTAGGTATTCGATGTCGATGACTGCACCGCCACATGTTCGTGACGAGACCTGAAGTTCCGCGTGTCTATGTGAGTGATGCATGGCTGAAGGCCCACAGCAGAGTTTTCATGAAACGAGCAACTATATGGTGTTCCAGTATCGACAATTGAAGGACTATCAGAACCGTCTAAGGACAGCTTGTGCGGTAAGAGCTCTGCTTGGATAGAGTCGAGATATTCACCCTCGACAGATGCAAGGAGAGACAGGAAAGCTTTGCCGGTGTACATAAACTGCCTAGAATTAGCAGTTTTCGTCTAAATAAAGTTGACCTACATCTTCTTCCGCTTCTCTCATCCTAGTCCAGGCATAAGTCAGCAGCGATTCGTCATCCGTGCCTCCCTGATTATTGTTAGAGACAGTTTTCTCATGACGCTATAATTATACATGCCAGGAGTAAGGAGCGCATAACGAGCGGGGCGATAATTCCACAACGACAACCGAGCTTAGAGAAGGGCGAGGGCGGCTAGATAAATACTAATATAAAGTGCGCAGAAACTTGCGGGGTGTATAAAAGGCTCCTCGTAGTAGCCATAATAAATCTTGGTCTATAGGCATGCTTATAAGTCACCATACTGTTTTGCGCCTGTTTTAAAAGCTGCCTACCTGACCTCCCTGGGGTTAGAACATCTATCTGCGCAGTCACGCAACTGTCACACGCACCAACATGGACACAGCTAGCCGAGTGCTAGCGCAATCCCTGCCTGCAGGCAAGTACGATAATGTAATGAGCCTTACAAGAACTTTTAATTTGCAGCCGTTTTGCTTCATTCTAGTGCGAGTCAGCTTGTGAGTTTCCACCTATATAAGCATGAATCAGCCTGCAAGACAAATTCAGCACAATTCACGAAGACTCACCGCTACAACTTCAAGTATTCATAAGCCTTTCCCTGACTAAAAGTATCTTATTATGCCTGTGGACTGGAGACCTAATAAGTCTCTCCAAGAGTTTATCAAACACAATAGCCATTCTCGCCAGATGGAGCAGCAGGAGAGGTATCAAGGCAGGATATTCAATGATAAGGGCCATATCAGGGAACAGGTCAGCCGGAAAAATCAGCGTGATATATACGAAGTAGAGGGAAGCCTGGAAGTGCAGAGAGATCTGTTATTAAAGCTAGCAGAGCGGGAAAATTGTATGACGGAAAAGCCTCCAAGTAGGAGGTCGTCCTCTATCGAACAACTTGAGAGCCTAAAGAAAGACACAGTTCAAGCAATACAAAAGACCTGGAACTAAAGTAGCAGATCTGCGGCCAAAAAACGATTGTTTGTTGCAGTAATATAAGTAAAAGCGTATTATAACTTTTCTATCTATAAAAAAATCTTATTATTAAATCCTTTAGATCCTAACTTCTATAATCGCAGTTTATTTTCTTCTTTGCGCTTGGTTAGTCTCTATGCGCGAAGATGATCTCCATTGTAATTAATAGGTTTGGTACAGAAGACAGCATCCACCATTCACGCGCGAACTACGTTTTGTAGTAAATTTTCTGTAAGCGTACCTGCACACAAACAGATTCTTTGCATAGATACAGCTCTAGCTTATTCTGGTGGACTGTTTAAGTCTCTCATAATACCACAAAGGCGGCCAGAAGCCTTAGTAACACGACTGAAATTTTAGCCTACGCTTCTAATAGTTGTTAGCTGCATCCTGCTGTATGACATGTCATGTTCCTACGATCTTTCTTCTAACAGGACTTGAAGTCTGCGAATGATCTTGGCGTCTTTGGGGTGTTTTTCCTTCATGGCGAGCGGAGATTCCGCTAAAGTCTACACTGGCTGGTTAACCTTAACCCCGCAAGTTAGAGGTATCGTAGCCTCCTTATTATCTAGTGTTCCTAGTAAAGGTTTCCTGCACAAGTACACTGTCCAGTTGTCTAGTTTTCTAGAGGCAACTGACGCTCTTGCCATCTGCGGTTCCTGCTCTTGAGTAGCTATAGTTCCGTGATGAAAGGCTCTAGGGCTCTTAACAGTAAAGGTGTAAGGAGGGGAGAAGGACTACACTAAATAGGCTAGCTATAGTGGGCTAAGCTACATATATAGCACATCTAACTACATAACCTATCCTAACTTGCTCTAAACTAGCTCCTGCTAAGGCTGTAGACTGTTACAAATTATATGTGGCTCTTTACTGCACTTATTTTGCAGCCCAACAGACTAATGTGACAGAATTAAGACGAATATTGTCTATTGCTTGCTAGGCTAATCCTAGTCCTTTACTAGCTGAATGTACTAGAAAACATGTCTAGCTATAACTTAAGAATGCCCACTTAGAGTATTAGAGCAGCAGAGAATGTAGAGACAGCTAGCATAAAAAGGATTTTGTATTTTAGTGTCTTGTGATGATATTCTCTTAAACTTGACGAGGCGGAGAAAGGAACGCTGGATTTAGTTGGCGTGGGGAGAGGAACGCTAGGTGTGGAGAAATTTTGCGTTAAATTGGTTCTGTTATCCTACAAGGGTAAAGGCAAACGTAGAGAAGGGCTGGTTAGGAAAAGTAGAAATTGCGAATCTGTTGCAACTGTTAAAAGCAGCACAGTTGTAGAAGTCGTGGTGATTGTTCTAACGCAGGCCTTGCTAGTAATGTTATTTGTAACATTCCTCTCTCGCCGCTGGAATAACGCATCTGAAAATCTAACAAGTACTAAAAAGTACAAGGATTTCATTGTGTATGGTTTAGTTTTCATCTGTAATACTAGGCCTGCTCTTCTAATATGCGTTGGGAAGTAGACTGATTAAGTGGATGGTCATAATAATTTATGCAGGATGCTTTTATTACCGTAAGACTATTACAAAGGTGCTAGCCACTAAATTCTCCACGCCTCCTTACTGCACCTATAAATATGGCTATATCTATGCAGCATAAAAGTAGCAGCAGAACAGTATTTTCTCATAGCATAATAGCATGGAGTCAATCGTCTCCAAAGTGCACGTCGAGCTCGTCGAGCTTGCAGCAACTTATGCAGACGCTAGGTATGAAAATGTTACGCTTAGTCTGATTCTAAATTCCAGCGCGCCTTATTTACTAACCTTGATGAGAGCATTCGTATAAAGGACCTTAAACAGTCTAAGGGACTTAAGAACGAGATAGAAGAACTGTTCAAGGATGAATATCCAACGAAACCTGCATGGCCATACCTTGACCAATTGATTAAACAGGACAGATGTTTCGCTGAGCTAGGCTGTAGATTCAAGCACGGAGCAGCGCTATACAAGTCTCCTTTATGCGAAGAACACTTCGTGTGCAAGAATCATCAGTCAAGTCCTTGCCTTGCGAAACACTTACTAGGGCAGCGGGCCAAAAGGATAGCTGTGGAAGTGGAAAATTTGAGCGCGGAGCACTTAGTTAGAGGAGACCTAGGCAAAAATATGTCTGGAAATGAGAAGTCAGACGAAACGAACGCAGGCAAAAGGCTTCTGGATAAAGAAGACTTGAAAGTTAAGAGACCACCTGAAGCTATAGCAAAAGAAACCGTAGGCAAGGAAGAGTTAGCTCAAGATTCTCATCATCCTTTAGAAGATGACTTGAGCTATGATCAAGGCAGCTCATCTAGCGATAAGAGCGAATGGGACGATAATGTTGTGACCGGAGAAGGCATGAATTGGCAGAACGCAGCCGTTGGAAGATAGATAGAATAAGGTACTTCAACAAATTAGAAATTAACTATCTGTAAATACTTGTAGCTTAGGCTCTTTAAAGTCTAGCTAATCATGCGCTTGTCAATGTGTCACCTGACTGTAAGCCATAAGCTTGCATAGTAGCCACTAGAATTAGCATCCTAACCTAAAATGAACGTCTCTGTAATTTTTGAATTGGCAAGGACGAGAGCGATCTAGTTTGAAAACAACATTGATTAATAACTGTAGGTAAACCTAACTTAATGCGTTTAACTAGATGATAAGAGTTGCTTGGAGTACCTTTAGTTTGTCTTGCTGCAGGGTGCATCCCATGACCTAGGGATTGACGTCATTCTACAAAGTAGTATTCACATCACTGCAAAGACCTAACTAAGGTCTAAGACAGCTTTTGTTAGCAACTGCAGCTGGTGGTAGTAGAGTACATTGGCCTGCTTGAGATAGGGGCTGTAAAGAAAAGATAGAGTAATCTTTAATCAGGCCCAATAAATTTGTGCAGCTTCTAATTGCCTACTGCAATATAGCTATGTTCTATCTATTCTGAAAGTCTCTATAGTAGCTAGAACCTAGAATCATATAAGCTGAGGCTTAATCCAGAAACATTTATTTCTACCTGTTTAGTCGCCGTTGCTAAGTAGGAAGTGCCTAGAGCTGTTACGAAAGACTAAAGTATTCTAAATGGTTTTAAAGAATAGAGCTAGAATACGTGTCTTGTGATCTGCAGGACATGTACCCTCTATGACAAGATCTAGATAGGCTACGTGAGACTTGTAGTCATCCGCGTCAAGAGAAATGCTATTCTAGCATGACGGAAACATGAGCTCAAGGCGAAGGCCATCCGCGCAGTTTAAATCAATGAATGACTTATTTAGAAGCATATAACGGGTTAAAGCCCCTTTAGCAGAGCTACTATAGTTTAGGCAATTAAACCTAATTGCTTTTTTAGCGAGCGCTTTTAGTGATTTTTCATCTGGACCCTACAAGGATTGTAGTATGTCTAGAGTAGGAATAAATGCATTTTGCTTGCCTGCATCACCTGCAATCATTTTAAACCCTAGTGGAAAAGCTATGATTCTATTTCTAAAAAGAAAATAGTAACTACAGCTATATTAGCATCTGCTTTTAACTATGATCCTTACTACTCACATTAGCATTCCACTAATCTGCGGAACAATTTTAATAGTACTGTTCGCGTGGGAAAACATAAGGGGTGGCGTCTAGTAAGCAGACATGTCTTCAAGAACTGCACATGTCGTGCAATTGGACTGAACTAAGCTATTATATGACGAGAAAAAATTCAAGTCTACGTTAGTTAGAGTAAAGACTAAGTTAACAATTAAACTTCTAAGCTTATGCGCAACGTACTCTGGGCCCCATGCAGCGTGTGTACGTAGTTAGAAGGGAGTCCCTTGGAGACAATTGGATCAATTCAAAAAACCCCTAGTTGAGAGTAGCAAGGGAGCTGCTAAAACGCTCTAACAATTGATGCAAATGTATTTAGAAACAGAGTAGAACGGAGATTTATCTTGAGCTACTAATATGGATGTAAATTGAACTATTGATCTAATTTAAGCACTTAAATACAGACGCCTTGATATAGATTTTGCTACCACTTAAAAATAAGGACTCTGTTTTAAGCCCTTGTTTAAGAGTTTACTGCCTTCCACTTTGTAAACTGTGCAGGGTAAAGAAGCCTCTGTAGTTTAGTCAAGTCCTTATACGTAACATTTTCCGCGAGATTAAAAAGTTCTAAAAAATCCATGTGAAACTGCTACTTTAATAACATTCTAGGTTTTTTTCTAGTAGGAGCCTGTTTGTGTAGCGTCTTTGGTAGAGTTATAGGCTAATGGATTGAGATCGGAGGTTTTACAAGCGGTAGGCTTGCTGACAGTTTAGTAGTGGCATGTAGCAACCTGGTCTAGCGAGACACTATTTTTCTCTCGTGAGCTAGCTTACGGAGTGGCTCTGGTCTGTCTGGCACCCTGCTCATCTACATTCTCTTAAAGTTATTCTTAAGCCTAACTGTAATGTTATAAAGAGTAATAGACTTTTAGTAGTTGTTATTTCCTTCTATAAGCAGTTTTATTATTAATCTAGTTTTGTGACTATAACCTGTGTCATTTACAAGGCCGTACTTCGCGTAGAGCGCAGGATCTAGATAGATGAAGCAGCAGGTGTAAGGTCGTTGTTCTAGGAAATTAGGAGCTAGTACGTTAACCTTAGCCTTGTATCTAACGCCCCTTTTAGAGTCCTAGTACACTAATAGAATCTTTACTTTGCTGAGTATATTCATTGGAAGTGCTATTTTACTGTCTCTATGGAATTGCATGATTCTCTTAACTATGTGATTGCTGCGTTAGGTCACATCTCTAGTTTCCTAGTATCTGGACCTAGCTAGGAGGGTTAATTTAAAACGAGCGCTACGAGCATCTGCAGACCTATACCTAACACAGTAGCGAGCTTAAGAGTTCCTTATAATGTAACTAAAGGCTTCTTTATTAAGATTCTGCAGCGAAGACTCTACATAGGTATTATTAACGTTAATATCCTATGCTATATTAAGTTTATCATCTACAAGCCTAGTGGTAGACATTTTTAACTCGTTTAGACGCTCTATTTTTATTTTTCCATGTTTTAAAGGACCATCTTCCACGTTTGCATGTCTAGCTCTAGGGTTTAGCGTGTTAACTGTTACATCTAGTTTTGCTACATTTTATTTAGTAGTATTTTGTTTAGTAGCATTTTGTTTAGTAGTATTTTGTTCAGTGGCATTTTGTTTAGCCGCATCTAGTCTAGTGGCATTTAGTCCAGTCGCATCTAGTCTAGTTACATCTAGTCCAGTCGCATGCTGTTCTACTGCTGCGCTAGATTTAAGTTGTGTGGGGGGGATTATATTCACCTAGTTTGTAGCGCTAGCGTACTTGTTTAATTTAGATTCTATCTCTGAAAGTTTTTTCTCGTTAACTTTAGTGAACATGCCTTGTAATTTTATTTCTTCTAACTTCGCACGTTCTGTTTGGAGCTTTCTAACTTTTTTATCAAGAGTTCCAATTCTCTTACTCTGAGTCCTTGGCTCCTAACTACTGCTGGGCTTGTTGCTTTTGCTAGACTTTTGGATCCTTGATTCAGGAGCTATATTCGTAAATTTGTTTTGTCGGTTTCAGAGATCTGCATCGAGGTGCTTCTTATTTATACAGTGTCTAGAGCCGTTTGCAGAACATTAAAACGAGGGAGCCACTATGTTGTCGCACCCTAGCACTTTCGCGCATAATGTATCTATATAAATGAGGCCTAATATAAACATCTATATTTTTTATAGACCTACGTACTGGATGGCATCCCAAAGTTTCATGTAAAGATTCTATAATTATAAACTTAACAACAGCCTAATTGTTGTGCTACACACACACACAATTTATTTACGCCCGGCGGCCGAGCCGAAAGGGCTACTAACGCTAATCTAACTTTACACTTCTTATGCTACGTCTCGGCCTCCTTAGCCCATATATCTTCTTTGGCTCGCTTCTTCGTGTAGCTTATCATCCAAGTCAGAACCCTTTCTCTATATCTAGAACGCTTCTTCTCTATTTCATGCACCTCGTCAGACGCTCGTGGGTTAGTATTGCCGGCGGCAGGCTGGCTTAGAGTCGGCTTCTCCAAGAGATTCTCCAAGTGTTCAGCGTCCTATCTTCGGCGGCTG
>MU006418.1:0-14996 GCA_010093695.1 Plenodomus tracheiphilus IPT5
TTGAGTTTCAAGAGCTTTGCAAGGAGAATAATATCTACACGCTCTGTATGCCACCTCACTCATCACACCTGCTACAGCCTCTTGACGTTGGCTGCTTCTCGCCGTTGAAGCGCGCGTACAGCCATGAGGTTAAGGCTCTAATCCGCTACTACATCAACCACATTACTAAGCTCAAGTTTCTGCCAGCCTTTAAGACAGCCTTTGTACAGGCGTTCACACTAGCTAATATTAGCTCAGCCTTTCAAGGCGCAGGCCTTGTGCCCCTCCAACCAGACGCTGTCCTGTCAAAGCTTGACGTACAGCTGCGTACGCCTACTCCAGCTTCTCTCCCAGAGGCTCCTCCCTGGGAGGCTCGTACACCAAGCAATATACGTGAGCTTAAGGCTCAATCAACATTAATACGTAATCGCGTACGAAGGCATAAGAGCTCATCACCAGCCTTAATTATTGAGGCGATTAACCAGCTTAAGAAGGGCGCTGAGGTGATAATGCTCTCAGCTGAGCTAATGCGCGATCGGATTGCTAGCCTTGAGAAGGCTAATGAGGCAGCGTCAGCGCGTAAACAGCGCAAGAAAAAGCGTATACAGAAGCAAGGAGTATTAACAAAGGGTGCTGGAGAGGATATACTAGCTCAACGTGAGGCTGATCAGCAGATTACTCGTGAAGAGCGTCAAGGAGGAGGGCAATCAGGCCTCAGCCGCCAGGCCCTGGCGCGCTGTAAGAGGTGCAGAGAAACTGGGCATAACTCCCGTACGTGCAAGAAAGATATATTAGATACTGCTTAATCTACTCTGTAAATATCTATATAATGTATTATCACGTTGTTGAGATATACGCGTATAGAGGTGCGCAAAGTTGGTGGGGTGCGTCACTCGCTTGCCTGCGTCACTCGCTTATCCAATACGTTACACTCAATGATATTGATGATTTGGGCAGAGACAGTCAGATCTTGTCATGGTAATGGCTCAGAGCGCGACTCCCATACCGTAACATCAACAGTGGAACGATTCCCCGCGTTTGTGTATCTTATCGCCTTTTAACGACGCCAGGGTTAATCTCGATAGTCTTGATGACGCTCACCTCGCTACTATCATGAAGAGCACCGGGATACGGAACATCTAGATGAGACAAGCCGATGAGATCGCTTGGTTGGAGGTATGCGAGATGGTCTCAAAGGAAAAATTGCAGTTGAGGCCAACGATCGCAACACCAACTTGCTCCAGCCACCGAGAGCTACCTCAGATACCCAAATTACCGACCGCACCCAATTCAGTGGTTCATACAAGCTACACTATCGAGATCTCTGGAGACAACGGGCAAGTCTTGACAGCTTTTCATGTTGACATACCAACTAGGCTCACAACCAGACTGTCTTGGAACTTGCTCCAATCAGTTCTTGGCGATTTTACCGAATTCGCCTGGCTAGACTACGGAGACCCTTGCATTCAAAGCGACAACCGGAACCTGCTAGGAAACATTGCAGGACTCGCCAAAGGCCTCCTTTTCCATCTCTCGAAATGTCGCGTGAAAGGATATCTCGCAATTCTCAGTCCAGTCAAATCAATAACCATCTGGAACTGCAAGTTGCAAAGCGGGTCTAAGTGCGGGGTATTTGCCGAAGCAAGACTCTCGTTGGAGACACAGGATGTATGAAATGTACAGAGGGCTCGGAAATCGTACGCGCGACGCGCCTATTCTCTAAGGCTGTCGCTCTACCATCATGCGTCTACCGGTAGTGCCTCAGGCTCGACCGGAAGGGAACACAGATCGAAATAGTTTTCTGCAGCCTCATCAACGGGGGATGTGTTTGGGGGAAAACCGAAGCATAAGGCCCGCAACAACTCTTTACTTTCTACTTCATATACGCATCCTGCTCGTCCATTCCTGGCTCATTCTATTATTCTCATAGCCTCTGGCAGTTCAGGTTCCCCCGTTGGATGAAATTCTGCAAGCGTACAGGCATAAGTACAGTTGCTAAACGCGAGTGGACCATCACATCCTCGCTCCGGCACTGGCGATATTAGGGTTCTTTTTGCTCCATAACAATCGTACCACACTGCCGTCTTCCTCCCGCTTGCAATAGCATTGCTTATGACTCGTAGTCTCTATAAACCTTCTTGGCAGATTCTTCGCTCCCCTCGATATACTCTTCGCATCCATCCAAAGCCGGTTCGGCCCTTCCTGAACTTCTTTCTCAAAGCACATGGCTGAGCTTGTACAGTGGTCACACACTTTTATCCATCATGTCCGACTCTATCAACCACTCAAACTCTTCTGCTACCAATACCTGCAATGGAACAGGCCTGCAGGCCATCAATCCTCAAACTCACCCGCCAATAGTGCCCAGCACTCAGCCGAGCCCCTGCCCCTTGAGTACCGGTACTCACGCCGTCAATGGAATCCCTTTGAACGGCAATGACCAAGCCCAGCGAACAATACCAACTGATAGTAATATCAATAGCGACCACCAACCCGGATACAACACTTCCAACGATCGAAATGAAACGCAAGCATGGCCTTTCATACTGAGCCACAACATCCTAGAGCACCTTTCACACTTGCGAGCTCCATAACGCCCTGGATGACTTCCAGGGAAAGACAAGAATTGGGTTTACAGCATGGTCCTCCACAGGCGAACAGCTCCGAATTCTTCGGAATTCATCAAGCGGCTGACTCTGCTACCTCTGGCTTCCATGCAAGTGCATTGCCATCGTACCCCATGCATCGATCGTCGCCGCCTGGCGGATGGACCGCACTTTCCAGTCATCCTCACGCGGAAGCAAGCGACCCAGCCATCATGACCAATTCTATCCATCTCGTCAGCGAAGGATCTGGTCATAGCCATCTACAACCTTCATATACTCTGGCAGCTTTGGGTATGAGAGGCGGACCTGTTCTGGACAGTGGTGATTCACCAACTAGCCAGCCGGATCTCACTACCAGGAACCCCAATATAGATGATGGAAGACATGCTTCCCTCATTTTCGAGACCAACTGTCCCGATGGACTGTCTGAATACAGCAATGGACGCGCGCAGGCCAGCCCAAACACATCAACGGACGATGCACCTTGGACCAGTGTGAGTGAGTGACCTGCGACTGCGGCCGGTTAGCAGGGAAACACTCGCCGTGTTTGCACTTCTCACCCAGGACCCCGAGGATGAGCCAAGAAGAGCTGCTCCGGGTGAAGAAACTACAGCTAGCAAATCTGCAACCCCAGTAAGGCGTGGTGGTCGTGGTCCTCGGCTTGGAAATGAACACATCGACCATGGTGAGGAACGCGTGCCAGCCCGCCCAAACGATCCGATCCACTCACGGACCACAGATATAGGGCCGCCGTTCGGTCAAGCCAGTGATTATCCAGATAGTAGGACTAGCAACGCCAACCCAAGCCAGGGCAATATGCCTGATAGCCGCATTCATGACAGCACACCCAGATACGAAGGGCGTCCAACGCGCCTAAGCATCTACTTGCAAGGAACACCTCCATCGGCCGAGGATAGAGAAGCGAGGGCTGTTGGATTCACCACTTCTTCTGAGAACGCCGTGGAGGACCAGAGACATCCGAATCACGGTTGGCAAAATCCGAGCCGAGCGACTGCGCTGAGCACTTCTGACACCAATACCGAGCATGACTGCAATCCAGCGTACTTTAATGATTATATGGAAGATCTATTAAATGATGAAAGAGAGAGATGGACTCGTGCAATGGCTGCTATCCCAGCCGAGGGTAGTGCAAGCGCCAGCTACCCTCCAACCTCTTCCCATCCGATTAGCCATCAGGATCATGTGCCATCCACCTTCAATAGAAGTTTTGACAATCGCAACCGCCGATCTCCAATCCGCGAGAGCATTCTGGGATAGATTCGACCACTCGGAGGATGGTCGAGGTTCTGGTTGAAGGTCACCGGTGGACAGGATGCTCTATGTTTTGGTAAGGGCTATGTGCAACGCCTCGCGCGACAACACCAATGACGGATTTTACACCGTTACAGACAAGCGATGCTACCGCATTGAAATTTCAGGTAAAGCAGCATTCGATTCAACTATAAAACCTGCTATGATATAGACGATCATCCAGATGCTTTCGCGCAGATCTGCCACTCGACCCTATGCAGTCTGCGCTCAATCAATCTTACATTTTCTTCACTTTAGGACGTTATAATATGATTGGCGATCGTAATTCAGCAGGCAGCTTTCCTAATTGGATCGTTGGAACGTGGTCATGTAGGGCTGAGACGTGATTTTGTCAATTTCTGAGCAGCGAAGCCGTTGATCCGGTTGATCAGGGGTAAAATGAATGGAAATGATGCTTAGATTTGTCAATAAATGACTATGGTAGAAGCGTGAGAGGAAGAAGCGTGCACATACCACAGATGATGCCGGCGTTGCACTCAATTGCTCCCCAGACTGGAACCATGGATGCGACATAGGTGAAGTCACCTTCACCATTGAAGTGAACGATGTTTCTCAGCCTGATGATTGAACAGACAAGTGCCAATAAGCCCATGCTATAAGCCAGACTCAGCGTTGCTGCGAATTGTAAACAAGACGGTGGCAATCTATGTAACTCAACGACTTACTCTTCTTTTTGAAGGTGATTTGAAGTTTCATCATCGATGGAAATGGAAGGATGAAGATACAAATGTCTAGAAATGTACTCATGGAAGAAGTGAAGAAATTTACTTCCATCATATTCCAGCATCCCTAGAAACTTTCAGCAATGCGACGATTAACTTATAGGTTATCCTCAACTACGAACCTTAGGAAAGTTCTCGAGGTCCCATGCAGCACTCATTGGAATGCACTGGAAGATTGCAGCCTGAAATAGCGCGTTAATCAAAGCGGCGATGGAACACTAGTGATACCACTTACGGACACGGTGAATAGTGTTAAAATAGAAACAAAGACACCAACCCAAAAAACCACTTTCTTTTGCATTCCAGGCGGGGCGATTTGGTGGAACTGTGCAAGTATGCTCAACTTGACAAGGCTACGGGAAGCCGATCAGTATCGCAGGAATTTCAGTCGTTGTTGAGAGGGTATCCTACCCTATTAGTGCTTGATAGCATGCGTTCTGCGCAAGTCCCATTTTCATACTTTCTACAAGCATCGCCGGACGAGCCCGCGAATACTCGATATGCTTTCCCATTCCCGTATTGATCTGGAAGTGGATCAGAATGCATGAAGTGATGTCGATCAGGAGCGATGAGATGATCAGGTTTTCCGATAGTGTCGGCCGTTGAGCGCGAAGGAGATACCATCGACTTATTAGTCTATGATATGATTAGTGTCACGCCTTCGGCAACAGTGGAAGATCCGCACCTGAGGGTTACTATCAAAATGGTAGCACAAAGGAATGAGAAAGTGATGCGATGAAGCATGGATCCCTTATCCTCCTCCATGTACCCTCGGTTACCGTATTTGAGCATGTTGTCGTTTACGTCGGATACGGCTTGATCCAAAGCGTCAATCGGTACAATGCAGGTAGTGAGCTTTTCACTTGGATTCATTTTTTCAGTCGTAGTCTGTGCCTTAAGAACTTCAAGTGAAATCACAAATGATCCGCAAGTCCGACATCAAGCATGAGGTCCGCCATGTTCGCCGAAGTCTTGTATGACAATAGAAGTACCTCAACAAAAGATGGAAAAGTCGTGAGCTAAGAATTACTTCAGGCTAGTCTGTGAAGACGGAAGGGACTGTTTACCATTGGCCAAGAGACTGATTCACAGCGATGCAGCTGCTTTTTGGCGATTCGTCCTTATGGAGCGCGTATCATTACCAATAGCAGGCTTGCACATTTCTGATTCCTATCAGGTGCAACTTCGGAGAACAAGTCGATGGGTAAAAAGAGTGGCAATATGAACTCGCGCAAGAGAGACAGCTGGTAACGGCTTGTTTAAGAGCTCAGCATGTCTAACCTAAGAGTCGATCATACTCCACACAACGATGTAATGGTCTCTTTTGTTCAGACATAGCGACCCTGGTACATCTGGAAGGCTGCGCATAGAAGATCCGAACGTAATTGTGTTTCAAGCCCGACGCGTTCATCTTGGAAACTATTGGAACATTGTGAGACAAGACCCACCTGCGACAAATTGACAGTAGAAGCGAGCGAAATACGCTAACTTGAGACTCTACAAATACAATAATGAAGGCGAATTAGGGGAAAACGTGTCCGATATTATATATGAGACGCGTAAACAACAGCTGTGCGCTGGGGAAAGACTGTAGATATTGGAGTTGCAAAACACAAGGCAGGTTGCCTCTATGAACCTAGGATAGTCTACCGAGGTGGGACACGTAGGTAATGCCCGGGGACGCGTAATGCCCGGTCTCCAACATCAACACCTTAACTTTTTTGAGGCTGTAGAACCTTACACAAAAGCTATTGTTGCGTGATTTCCTAGTAGAGGGGTCTATAGAGCTAGGAAATAATATATAGCTATCTATACCTAGCTGGAGTAGTAATCTACCTGCCGTGCCGTGACCAAGTTGATTGCGTAACCGCTGCTGCACCTTCAGCCTCTCTACTACCCTTAGGCATACAACTGCTCTATTTCTTAACGCAGCCTTTGTAGAACTGTTGAAGCTCCTCCTCTTTCCCTTTTAGGATAGTTGTTTGCTTTTTTGGAGTCGCTTTGCAGTCCTGCAAGCAGCCTTCCTAGAGGCTTGATCAGTAGCCCTCTTAGCCCTCTGCCTTTCCCTTAACAATCAACCTTCTGCCCTCGCCTCACGCCTCAATTAAGTAGCCTCAGCCTTAGCCTGCCTTGCCTCCTCACGCTGTCTGTATTTTTTTGCCTTTTGAAGTTGTTGTTGCTCCTCCTTAAGCTCCTGCTGTTACTGTCGCTCACAAGCCTCCTTGACCTTCCTTGGAGACTAGAATACAGCGCCACCATAATAGTCCTCAGGCTCCTGCAAAGGCAGAACCTTGCCTCGCTTCCTGCGGAACCTGTCATTAAGTAAGGCCTCCCTCAGGCCTTGAACCTCATGCTCAAGGAGGATTTTTTGGACTGAGATTGAGTGAAAGGCTTGGCTGAGCTTTTGAGCTTGAAGATCACTTCTATCCTTCACTACCTGACGTAACATGCGTTCAGTTTTCCTCCAATCTGACGCACTCAAGGATGAGGAGTCACTATTGCCTGAAGGGGAGGCTCTGATATTGAACCTTTGAAGGATAACCTCAGGATTGAAAGGTGATAGGCCTGTCGCCTCGAAGGCCTTGAGGATAGTTTTCTCCTTGAAGGAGGCCTCCTAGGCAGCTAGGAACATTAGGAAGAAGTCCCTCTTACTCATTGAGGTGAGGCCTTGGTTCCTTTCCATAAAGCCTGAGATCTGGTTTGAGTAGACAGAGGAGAGAGGCTTAAACATCGTGACGTCAAGCGGCTGTAGCGTGTGGGTTGAATGAGGAGGATATATTGCAAGGAGGATCCTATTCTTATCACAATACTTAATAAAATCCATTGTAAGGTGAGATCCATGCCCATCAAGGATAAGCAACCAGTAGCTTGAGCGAGCCTTGGCCTTAGTAGAGCGATCAAACACCTGCTTGAGCCAGGCAAGGCCAATATCGTTGTTAGTCCAGCCAGAGGGAGAGGAGGTGAAGTAAACTTGGTGATTCTCAGGGTTAAGGGCCTGAAGCCATGAGTCCTGTAGCGATCCTGAGGCTGATTGAGATGTGAGGCTTGGCTCAAGGTGAGATCCATCAGCGCATATGCAGGCCAGAAGCGTTATCCACTCTCGATTGCCATCCTGAATCATAGATCTTAGTTTCCCCTCTTGATAGAGCCTCCTGCTGAATACCCTCTTTGACCTTGTTACTACACCAAGGAGGAAGCCCTTCTCGTCCATGTTGTACATGTGGCGAGGCTTAATATCATATTCCTCAATCTTTTGAGCTAGAAGGTTGAAGTAGAGGCTCTACTTCAAGTTTGAGTCAGCCTGATGGCGTGTTCTGTCAATCCCTGTTGCCCAACTTGAGATAAGATGGACCTGGTAGCGGCTGATATATCGAGTAACCCAGCGTATGCTAACCTCCTTTTAAGCAATCTGTGAGGCGAAATTCTGTATTATTTCTCTTGTAGGAGGTAGACCCTGTCTTGTAAGGCGCTCTATGTAGCGTAGAAGCTCCCGTTCTTGTTATGGGTGGAGGATCTGCTGATTTTCTGCTTTGTGGTTGCGTGAGGCTGTAATACCCTGGTGTCTCCGGGCAAGCGTCCTTCGCTCAACACCATAGACTTTTGCTATTCTAGTATAATTAAGCTTTTCGCCAGGCTTCAAGGATTCAATAGCTGCAAGCGCAGCCTCGATTGGGTCCATATTGATAGAGTTAGGCGTTGTTGAAGTTAAGGTGTTGATGTTGGAGACCGGGCATTACGTGTCCCACCTCGGTACGCCGGCCGAGTAGTTACTATCGATATGTATAGTCATGTGCCGGACGCGATACCTGCCTCGCTTGACAATGCACAACATAACGAAACAGCCAGGTTGGGTAAAATCGATGCGTAGTAGTTGGTATCTAGTACCACCACACAAAATCAAAAATATCTCTGATCTCCTTGGATATTCTCGTGTATAACGCGTTATGAAGGACTCTTCTCTACAGTAATTGAAATAGAGGTTTTTGCAGTGTTGCCTCGCGATCGACTGTGGCGCTAACAGATCATCCTGGGGGTGATTTGATAGCGTGGCGCACGGTTGAAGTTTTCCCTGCGGTGACATGGTGGTTGTATTGTCATAAACAGAGTACCCACGTATGACCTCGTCTGACCATGACTGCAAACACACAAAGTCCTCGCAAAAACTTCAACATAATGCTATAAGATGACATTATGAAAGGATAGATGAATTCAATGTCGTCGGAAGCTCCACCAATAGATACATGCTACCACCCGCCCAGCCACCAAATGATAAGCCCTAGACCCATTCCATTCGGCTGGAGTACGCAGTGGCACTCTTTCGCAGACAACGATTTTATCTTCCGAACGCATTAAGCCAACGAAGCGCCAGACCTTGTTCCTCTACGTGAGACAAAGTGGAGCATGGGCGACAATACGGCCGAGTATGTGCGAAAATCGGGCCTCCTACAAGGTCACTCTCGGCCCCTAGCTGCAATGCAGCAAGAGCCACGGTCCAACGAGTTACACCGAACTACCGTTAAGGCGAAGGAACTCAACAGGGTGTTGCGGCGTAATTGTTGTAGAGCCGGTAATAAGGTTCCACGATGTACTCTGGGGTCGCGTTTTCCTGGCTGATGTCTGCTGTCCCCACTTGATGCTCTAATCAACCGCGACACCTTTTCCAACTTACAACAGTCTCTACGGCAGGATGGCAGCTCTGTGGAAATGGATCTCTGGTCGCCCGACTGCGCCTGAACGCGTACCTACTGATACTGTTATACCGCTTCATCGCTTCGACGACACGATGGCGGATCGAAGCCTGGCTTTTGAGTACTACATGCAGTTTGAAGAAGTGCTCGATGCAGAGAAGATTGCCGCCGCGCTTTGGAAATTGCTCGAACGACCTGGCTGGAGGAAACTAGGTGCCAGACTGCGTCAAAACGTACGGAAACATGTCTTGGGACTCCTCTTCGTTTCATTCCCAAATGTAGACGATGTGGCTAACGACACAGATACAGGACAAGGGCAAACTCGAATACCACATCCCAGCCCAATACACCAAAAAACGCCCACCGATCAATTTCTCAAAGATAGAACATAATTTTTCATTAGCAGATCATCCATTGAGTAAAGTTCTCCCGCGCCCGAATGGCACTCTGCAGTCGTTTAATACTGCACCGCTATTAAGGGAATGTCTTGACCTTAAAGACAACCAGAGATATCTCGCAGATTGGCTCTACACGGATAAAGCGCAACTCGGGCTTCATATTGTGACTTTTATCGACGCAACATTTATCACGCTAACCTGGAGCCACACGCTCTGCGACGCCCTAGGTCTGCGCGCACTATTTGATGCCTGGATCACCACGCTCGAGGGCAGAGAAGACGATATCCAAGACTTTCTAGGCTACGACAGCAATCCCCTTAACGCGCTCGGTGTGCCTGTATCTTCATCCCTCTAACGCGAAAGACGACGCAGCACCCGTTATCGAAGAATTCGTTCTGAAAGACAAGCTTCTCACGGGCCTCGGAAAATTACACTTTCTCTTCAATTTCATCTGGGAATCCATCTTCTACCCCTCTGAATCATCACATATGGTGTGCATGCCAGGTACCTACCTCGAGCACTTACGGCGCGAAGCCTACGCCGACCTTGTCACCGCACCCACCGAACTCATCACATATACCAACAACAATCCCTCCCATCCAGATGCACAGCCCAAGCCCTTCCTTAGCGACGGCGACATCCTCCTCTCATGGACCTGTCGACTCCTCACCGCCAGCAACCCCACCTTACGCTCCCCCCCGCGCCCCCTCCTCCTACTAAATGTCATGGACCTCCGCTCTCTCATCTCAACGGCAACCGACGGCTACGCATCTATCATCCCCAAATCAAAAGCCTACGTACACAACTGCGTCGCCGCCTCTTTCTCCTTCTTCCCCCGCGCTACAGACATCCTCACCCAACCACTCGGCCACGTCGCAGCACGCATACGCAAAGACCTTGCTATGCAGAGGCGCCGCACACAAGTCGAAGCAATGCAGCGATTGGCGAGACAAAATCCGCATTCGTTGTGTGGCAGTGGAGACATGGTTCTGAGTGCTTTTTCGAATTGGGAAAAGGCGAAGTTCTTTGGGGTGGATTTTGGGGCTGCGGTTGTGGATACGGACACGAATTTGGATGCATCTACATCTTCGGACATATTGACAAACACAAACACGAGCGCCGACACGAAGAGGAAAACCGCTAACCCAATATACATACAACCCCTCTGCACCAGCGCGCGCGGCTTCACGATCCGCGGCTCGGCGTACTGCGTCGGCGTTGACGGGAAAGGTAATGCATGGATTAATTGCACAATGCGCAGTGAATTTACGCCTCTTCTCGAAGCAGAGGTTCAGAAGTTAGCGTTGGTGGCTGCTGGGGATTTGGGATGAATTTATAGGGCGTTGAGGAGAGGGGTGCTGGATGAGGTGGGTGGATAGGGGTGTGTTTTATTTATGTTTAATTCTTGGCTGCTGAGATTTGTCCCCCGCGCTAGTGTTAGTGGAAACTTACTGCCTAAGCAAGCTTAGCGTGTAATCTATGAACGCGACTACAGCGCGACATCTGCGCGTCTTCGCACTACGTATAACGTACTCCACGGGCGAGTGGCCGGCACGGGCGAGTGGCCGGACTCTGCCAAGACCCCACCAAACTTCATACCACACAACGTGATGCACAACGAACAACAATAGTACGTAGAAATCGTAGTAAGCTAATCTACTCAGAAATACTCTCTACTTCTTGCTTGCACGTTCGCGCGTTGTGCCCAGCCTTGCTGCAGCGTCTACACCGACGTTGCGTAGATTCACCTCCTTCAGCGCGCATCCTCTTTGATGCCTTCTTCCCATCACCACGCGCCGCAAACTCCTTTAGAGTAGTTAAGCGTAGGCCCTCCTTAACTGTAAGTGTACCCTCCTTCTGTACCCGCTTCCTCTTGTGAGATTTAAGTCGTGTGGCGGCCTCATTTGCTGCTCGAAGCTCAACGACTTCATTGCGCATTAACACCATCTGATGCGCCATCAGCGCTGCGCCTTTGCTGAACTTTTCAAGGGCATCAACTATAGCCGTTGGCGAGCTATCTACATGCCTTCGAATCCTCTCCTCAAGGAGCTTCGATTGCGATCCAAATTGCAGGGTATTGCTTGGGGTCTGGGAGTAGGTACCAGGGCTCATTGTTGATGGCAGGGGGTGACGGCGTGCGCAGCTTGATGTCCAGGCCAGATATCATAGCCTCTGGGTTGAAGGGAACTAAGCCCGCGCCTCGAAAGCCTCCCTGAATATTGCTTTGAGTAATAGCAGCGTTAAAAGCAGCAATAAAGCACGGCAAGAACTCAATCTTAGTGATGTGGTTGATCCGGTTGCGCATTAGATTCTCGGCTTGGCGGCCATACGCCTGCTTTAAAGGCGCAAAACAACCAACGTCAAGCGGCTGCAGCAGGTGCGACGAGTGAGGAGACATGCAGAGAGTTGTAATCTTCTGATCCTCGCAGTACTGGTGGAACTCGAGCGAGTTGTGGCTCTCATGGCCGTCAACTATCAGCAGGCGGTGGCTGCCAACAACCCTCCTCTTTGTATGCTTGTTAAAGTGCTTCAACCACTCTAAACCAAGCCCATTATTTGTCCAGCCATTCTCAGAGACTACAATAACCCAATCCTGAGGTAGGCTATCCTCCTTGTACCAGGCAGAGAGGTGGTGCTTGCCAGCAAAGATGATGAAGGGTGGTCTATCCCACCCTATCGCGTTGATGCCCTGGATTACTGTAGTCCACTCCCGGTTGCCCTGCTGCACTGATTTTGGACGTCCTTGATAGTCAGCACCTGTGACAACTGCCCCTGTTGATATAACGCCCATCATAAAGCCTGTCTCGTCGAAGTTATACGTGTCGTCATCCTGTATGCCGTACTTGGCTTTGGTATTCTCTACCAGCTGGAACCAGGCCTGGATAATCACTGGATCCTCGCAAAGGGCTCTCTTATAATCATACTTGCGATTAAACTTGACTTTAAGCTCAGGGCGACGCCTAACGAAGGTTGCAGCCCAGTTCTGGCCAGTAGGGTCGCGGTGGCGGGCTTCAAGTAAGGAATCAGCCATTTCTTTGACAGCAGCAAGGTTAGGCGGAAATCCTCTTGTAGCAAGGTCAAGGACATGCTTAACAATCACCTCCTCTTCTGTCTTAAGCAGCTTCATTGAGTTAGGGTTGCAATCGCGTCTTGAAGAGGTTCCTTGCGCGTCGTCGTCTAAGCGTCCTTTCTGGTACCTTATAGATTGCTGCAGCCTTTGGCACGGTAAGCGTTGCGTCTAGTTGGATAGCTAGGAGCGCACTCTGTATTTGACGCTCATTTAAGGACTTTTTTGTGTTGCTGCGTTGAGACATTGATGGTAGTATGAAGTTTGGTGGGGTCTTGGCAGAGTCCGGCCACTCGCCCGTGCCGGCCACTCGCCCGTGGAGTACGTTACCTCTTTATTTATCTCTCTGTGTTATGATCAATTATCTTGCTTTCGGAGGCTCGGCATGTCCACATCACGCCTGTAAACCGAACATTCTGGAGTGCATCTACTCTTTAGCACTCGTTCGCCCACAACATCAAACTCCGGCGCCGCGAACTGTGTCGTTGACTTGTGTTGTCGCTTATTCTGTGAGGGCCCCCTACCAACTCTTGTCTAACACCCCCCTGTCGATTTGCGACAAGACCTGTTCATGAAGAATTCGGTGGGCTAGGAGAGAGGCTGAGATGGTAAAGTTCACGGCTGCAGCCTTGCAAGGTCAAATTAAGGTGAGCAGTGTGCATCCCGGCAGTTTCTCCGCGCCGGCGGCAAAATCGTCAAAACGCTTTTAACCAGCCGTGTGTCTTAAGCGACATTTGGCGGCAGTAGCGTGCTGAGATGTCTGAGGGTTATCGCGTAGGCTGTGGCTAAGGTCTGTGGCTTCGCCTATCACCTGACCTCACATAGCTCTTATTCCCGATCGTGCAGGCAGGTCGTACTTGTGCAGGTCATGCTCGGCTGCTACCCTTTGTGTTGCCAACTGTCACGCTATAGACTTGTTTGCATTAGTCTTTTCCACTCTGCGTAAGTCTAACTAAGGTAGGTGCGTTAAAGCTCTTTGTAGGATCCATTAGAACTAACGTTAAATGGCCGCCGCATCACGTTGGTAGTTAGTGATCTACTTTAACGTATTCTATCAGTGAGCCGGACACATCAGTGAGCCGGACACTTTTCCTTGGCGTCACGAACACCACGATTAACACGATATGCCTCAACAACGCAGCGCGATAGCAATTCAAGCTGAAGGTCAACTAGATCTTGCCCGTATAGCCTTTGAAGCTGGCCAGTTTAAGAGCCATTGAGCTGCTGCTGACGCCTTCAAAGTCAGTTACCAGAGGCTCTCTGATCAGATCAAAGGAATCGCCCCACGCTCCCAAACTTAACCAGGAATTCAGAAACTTACTACCACCGAAGAGCAGACGATTGTTCAATACATCCTTGACCTTACTTCGCGAGGGTTTGCGCCCTAGCTGTGCGAATTAGAAGATATGGCTAAAAAGATCCTTGATGTACGCGATAGGACACCTATAGGCAAGTGTTGGGCTAGGCGCTTTGTAACGCGTTCCTCTGAGCTCAAGATGGCTTTCAACCGAGCAAAGGATAGGCAGAGGATGAGACAGGAGGATCCAGAGGTTATCGGCGCGTGGTTCAAGCTCGTGGAGGAGACAAAGATCAAGTACGGCGTCCACGACAACGACGTGCACAACTTCGATGAGACAGGCTTCCAGATGGGCGTAATTAGGTCTATAAAAGTCGTCACAGGCTCTAAGAGACGTAATTAGCCAGACGTCATTCAGCCAGGCAATTGTAAGTGGGTTACTGTTATCTAGAGCATATGCGCCTCTAGGGATGCAACCCTGCCTTTTATCATCTACAAGGGACGCGTCCACATCTCTGCGTGGTATGAGGAGGCCGATATACCACGCAATTAGAAGCTCTCAGTTTCTGAGAACGGCTGGACAAACAACGTACTTGGTTTAGAGTGGTTAAAGCACTTTGACGCGTATACACACACAATTTATTTACGCCCGGCGGCCGAGCCGAAAGGGCTACTAACGCTAATCTAACTTTACACTTCTTATGCTACGTCTCGGCCTCCTTAGCCCATATATCTTCTTTGGCTCGCTTCTTCTTGTAGCTTATCATCCAAGTCAGAACCCTTTCTCTATATCTAGAACGCTTCTTCTCTATTTAATGCACCTCGTCAGACGCTCGTGGGTTAGTATTGCCGGCGGCAGGCTGGCTTAGAGTCGGCTTCTCCAAGAGATTCTCCAAGTGTTCAGCGT
>MU006419.1:1173-14863 GCA_010093695.1 Plenodomus tracheiphilus IPT5
GATGGTGTCGGAGTCGTCGGCTGATAGGTCTGGCTGTACTAGTAGCCTGCGGTAGTGTTCGTTTTGCTTAGCGGTGTTTCTTGCGCGTCTCTTCAGTGGTGCTGGTAGCTCGGTTGGCAAGGATGTCGCGTCGCGGTCGCGGTCGCGGTCGGGTTCAGGGGTCGAGATTGCCATCTCTCTCACACGCCCAGATCGCAAACTCATTCCCATGCGCCACAGCGCACGTGTAAATGCCAGAATTCGATACAGTAAGATCGCTACGTGTACAGTGCTCTCCCTAAATGAATACAGTACTTTCTCTGTAAGTCCTGCTGTTGGGATACGTTGACGAGAAAATATGGTAAGTAGGCTTTAGAGACTGCAGAGGCCATAGCTAATAGAGTTTGCGCTAGGTATGATTAAAATGGTGACAGACGTAATTCATTCGCAAGCCTACTGAGATACACGAATGCTTTATTGAGAAACTAGAGGATGATGTTCAGGGCTAGCTGAAAATAATACAGAATGGATTGGGCTAGAAGGCAGAAAGTGTATCTTGCCCGATCGACATATATACGTCTTAGCGCTTGAACTTTGTCTAAGTCAAAGTACGTGCCAGACGCGTTATTCAGGTAGGAAGACGCAAATATACAGGCTTCATAGTTGATGTCGCATACTCGCAGAAGAAGCCGTGTCTACGCTGGTTACCTGAGATTTTGATCTTGGACTGGGATGCAAATATAAGGGCTACTGTAAACATACACAATGAGTATGGCAACAAGGAGTTGCGCAAAGCGACAGTATCGGTCTGGGCGACCCAAAACGTTCACTGCTGATGATGGAGTAAGTTACGAGCTGTAGAAGGGATTGCAGATAAGGTATGGTAAGCCAATCTGCTGCTGATGAGAGCGTGCTGTGGGTTGCATTCCAATGTCGGGGTTGCACTCCAGTATCAGGGCACATTCCGATCAAGTTTTCAATGTCGTAGTCGTTGAAATATGGTATGACATGCATATGTAGCGCTGGTATCAAAGTTACACCACAGCGATGGTGAGTCACCCAGAACCAAGAGCAGATGACTTATCAAGCTCCTCTCCACCTTAGGTGGCACCCGATACTGTTCCTATGTAATCGTTTTCATTCATATCTCCCAGGATGTCTCACGGTGCCAAGGCAATCTGCTATCAATTTCAGAACTCAGAGGATTTTGTTCGTACGGCGCAAGCTGCAGATTTCCTCATGATGGAGACTCGAGAAATCATGTTTACCACCGTTACGGCAGAAGAGTCAGTCTTTCCAAGAAACGCGAGCCGCTCTATTTCAAACTTGAAACTTATCTTATACTTGCCGTTGTTTTAAAGGGTAACAACAAGCCACAATCATTCCAGCATAGGCGACGAAAAGCCCAACATGATTTGGATGCGATCTCTCGGTTCTTTTCACAATATCCAACTTTCGCGTACGACGAAGGACGAGGCCTAGCAGAGGAATTTTACCGCATGTGCGATTTTTTCGATTGGCATAGAGACGATGAGAAACGCAAGGAAGCACGCCAAGCGTTCAAAGATGCCATGGTTATTCGATTTAACGGCCTCTATGGAACCGATGTAGCTGATCTTGAGAACTGGCATAAGCTCTGTACAGCCGTCTGCATTGAGCCACTGCCTGCGACTATCTCAGAATGCAAAGAGGTATGTAACTCTTAATACTTGTGGTTTACTTTTGTCTCATTCATGATAGAGAATCAAAGATGTACATGTGAATCTTGTCGATCTGGTGGATTCCTCAGCGCTGGACATAGAGTTGTTCGCGTGCTTGGACGAACTGAGGGAGTATACGATCGAGACTGGGAAGTTCTTTCCGAAAGAATCTGCATATGCAGGCGGCGTCTTAAAGTTCCTGCTTCGTGAGATCTTATAGGCCATGGCGAATTATTGAAATGTATTGATAGCATTATGTTGTTCCAGAAACCTTAATAACTTTTTACGGTTCATCTTCTTAGGAAAGGTGGGGTGGGGATCGTGTCACTCTCTCTTGGCAAGAAGTGTCGTTAATTACCGGGATCATTTTATTGATGCATGTCTTGACCATCAATTTTGGCACCTCAGTGACAAACCTTAAAAACCCTTTGACCGTGTTCTATTTACTTGAAGGTACTCCGTAGCTATTACCCACGATAGAGGGAAGTTTAAAAGCAGCAAAGCATTATGAAACTCACTGCTGCCCAAATTTCACAAAGAAGAAAAAGGAACCGAGAGAGTCAGCGAAACTCACGCCAGAAAAGAAAAGAGAAGATTGAATCTCTTCAATGCCAGGTTTGAATACAAGGATTCACAGCAGAATTCCTATTAACAATCTTAGAATACAGAGCTTGAACAAGAAAACGGGTCGCTGCTAGAGCGGC
This sequence comes from Plenodomus tracheiphilus IPT5, assembly GCA_010093695.1. Classification (NCBI taxonomy): domain Eukaryota; kingdom Fungi; phylum Ascomycota; class Dothideomycetes; order Pleosporales; family Leptosphaeriaceae; genus Plenodomus; species Plenodomus tracheiphilus. The sequence goes on from MU006419.1 coordinate 3,557, forward strand.
TGCTACACGCATTAGCAGTCATAGAGAAGTTAGAAAACGGTGCGATTTTGCATAATTATTATAGGAGTGGAGGTCTAATGTCTGTCATAGCTCTTTGTCTGAACGAGGCAATAACGGAAGATTCAGCAAATGTCCACGTTTTCTCGCCACCTAATCCGAGCGCATTCTATCACAACTCATCACCCAGCACTCAGCCGTCAAAACTCGTGCAGCTAGCACCACCATCGCAGATAGACTATGATGCATTAACAAGGTATTCCTTGCCATCTTTAGCTCCCGACTCCTTTGATATGCATGGCCGTCTGGATATGGACAGCATCTATGAAAGTAAGATTGGGTCAGAAGACAATTGGGAGTGCAACTCCCTACACTTGTCACCGGACGTAACTAGGATTGCAGGCACACCGGTTGAAGAATTTGATACATGGGAAACACGATAAACGAGAACAATAAGTCTAACAAAGTCTGCAAAGACATCTTCATGTAACGAAGTCTCGAGTTATTAGATTGATCTAATTACAGTGTCCTTACCAAGTCTTCTAAGCCCATGTAATTAGATAAATCTACAATAGAGCTATTACTGAAGGCACTGAAACTAATTGGCTTTTCCTTTCTGACGATTTCGGTGCCCTCCATTACTTAAGCCCTTCTGCTCTACATTAAGCCTTTGTCAATCATTGTTTATTCGTAAACAGCCCCACCAAACCACTCTTGTATCTTGACCGTTAATGCTTTACTTACCGCTTAACAAAAGCTACTTACATTTCGAGCTTCAGCACTTAGATAAAGCTACGACTTAGACTCTGCGCCATTCCGGAAACTACAGAGATGCTTCTCTCTACTATTCTCCTCACCGGAGTAGCAATCCTGATTTCCCTCTTTACACTTCCTCAGGCTGCTGCAGCTTCGCAGACTACTAATGAGACCAACGCCTCTTTAGCTGCGACTGGTTACAGAAATGTCGCCTACTTTGCTAACTGGGTTTGTCAATCACTGTATAAGAGATGTCTAAGATGTACAGTGCTAACGTTGATACAGGCTATCTATGGTCGTAATTTCACCCCTCAGGATCTTCCAGGCCAAGAACTCACTCACGTTCTCTACGCCTTCGCCAACATACGACCAGAGACTGGTGAAGTCTACTTGACAGACGCCTGGTCCGATACTGATAAGCACTACCCCACCGACTCCTGGAACGATGTCGGCACTAATGTCTATGGGTCTGCCAAGCAGCTGTTCCTGCTGAAGAAGCAGAACCGCAAGCTTAAGGTGCTCCTTTCGATTGGCGGGTGGACCTACTCTGCCAACTTTGCAGCACCGGCGTCAACACCCAAGGGTCGGGACATCTTTGCGAGCAGTGCGGTAAAAGTCCTCGCGGACCTTGGTTTCGATGGTCTTGATGTTGACTGGGAGTATCCCGCCAACGAAGCACAGGCTAATGACATGGTCTCCCTTCTTGCGGAGACTCGGCGACAACTGAATGACTACTCAACTAAGTACGCCAAAAGTCAGCATTTACTTCTCACTGCTGCGTCGCCTGCTGGGCCTGCCAACTACAATCAGATGAAACTCTCCGCCAGGGACAAGTACCTCGAGTTCTGGAACCTTGTAAGTGTTAATTTATTGTAATATTCGTGTCTTCTGTCCATGCTGACAGATGTGCAGATGGCGTACGACTACTCTGGTTCCTGGGATACCAACGCGAGCCACGACGCCAACTTCTACCCCTCCCTCTCGAACCCCTCTTCCACGCCTTTCAGCACAACAAAAAGCGCTGGACGACTACATCTCTGCTGGCGTGCCTGCAAAAAAAGTTGTGCTCGGTATGCCACTGTACGGTCGCTCCTTTATCCAGACCGATGGCCCAGGAAAGCCATTCCAGGGCGTAGGAAAAGGGACCTGGGAAGCGGGAGTCTATGATTATAAAGCGCTACCTCAGGCTGGTGCAAAGGTTACTGAGGATTTCGACCTGGTGGCGAGCTGGAGCTATGATGCTGCGAAGCGCGAGATGATCAGCTACGACACGCCCACCATCGTCGCTAAGAAGGCTCAGCTCATCCAGCAGCGCGGGCTGGGCGGTGGTATGTGGTGGGAAAGCTCGAGTGATAAGAGGGGTAATGGTAGTTTGATTTCTACGGTGCGCATTTCTTTCTTTCCTATAGGCAGAGGAAATGCTAACGATGAAATAGTTTGTGAACAATGTTGGTGGTATTGGTGCGTTAGATCAGAGCGCGAACCTGCTGAACTTTCCACAAAGTCAGTATGCGAATGTGAAGGGGAGCGTTTCCTAGCTAGAGCCCATATCAGATAGCTACCTATATATAATACTAAAACTTAAGCCTATAGTTATAGCTAGTAACTACTCGGCTGGCGTAAGTACGATTGATGTAATTAGTAGTTCATTTTGTAGAGCTTTGATAACTGATTCTTAACGTTATATGAGTTTTAAGTAATCTTAAATATTATATAAGTTATGAGGCAACCCATCCTTTGAGAGTTGGGTTGGGGTTGGGTCATGAATTTAGGCGCTTTTTTACCTCTAGCTTACGTAATAAAATAGCTAGAAGGCAACTTCGCATGGCAGAATTGTAGAACTCAACTGTAGTTATTTGACGATTCAAAAATTCCCGAATTTACACTAGTATTGGCCAAGATAGTTGATAACCCACCTATAACCGTCGAGGCAACCCATTTACCAGCCTAGGTTGGGTGATGGTCAGATACACATTGAGGGCCCAATCTTAGCCGCTGCATCAGCCGAGTCATGAGGCCTGTAGAAGCACTCACGAACTGATCTTCTATGCAGCTTGTAGTTCATTTCCCCTCTGCATTGTTCTACGCGTAGATTCTGGCAGCTTGACAAACCTTGCCTATCGCAAGTCGCTCATGTCTTGGCGTGACAGCCTACCTCAGCAACGAACAGACCATTCTTGCATGCTAGCGATAGGCTGAGCATCCTTTTACCTTTGCTGGGAGTACTTCGTATGCGATACAACATAGTGAGAATTTACCTACGACGGTAAGTGGGATCGCAGTGGGACGTCGCAGAAAGGGAAAACGGAGATGCGTAATGCTCTTCACAAGAGGAGGAAGACAAAAATGCATTCTTTGAACCAAGCATGTCAGTAACCGTACACGTTCGCAGTTCTAAGTGTGTCGAAAACAAAAGTCACCGCTGAAGATGTGCGTGTAGCGATGCGCAAGAGAGAAATCTGATGCACAGTCGTGCTCATCGAGATCGACTTCCGCTTGCATCGTGTTTGGCTTCGGCGTGCGGATAACCTCGACGATACAGGACCAACTTCACGTAAGCCCATCTACGCGTAATGGGTTGTCGCTAGCGTCAGCACAATGTGAGAGATATGTCCGCCAACGAAGGTCGGCGTTTTGCAAGCACACTGCGCGCCAGAAACAGATAGCACAACGGTGCCGTAAGCAGAGACTGTTCAGCGGCGCTCTCGCCGACGTATGCTATCCGTCTGCAAATTGATCGCACTACCTGCTACTGTGTGAGATGAAGCGGCCGATGGGGTTCGCGACGATTGCAAGTACTCACCAACAGCTCGCGATGGATCAACAGTAGATTGGCTGACCCGTAAACGAGCAGACGCTTCGCATATACCAGGCCCTCTTCTCTGGTGAGGAGCAGGTAAAAGGACAGAGCCATCACTGTCAACCAAGCGGGCCTTACTGCAAAGCCTCGATGATGGAAGCAACTGCCGATACAGAAACAATGTGGCCACTCCAAGACGACAGCTGCCTCACAGCCAACGCCACGTCGTACGTCGATGACTACCTCCAAGCAGTCGAGTCTGAACTGTTTTACGATAGTATTCTACGCTGCTCTGACGCCCCCTATCCTGATCTGTATGGGGCGACAGTGGATTGGGAGCCGATGCTCCAACGCAAGTATGCGCCGGCAACGCAAACGGAACCGATGGATAATTCACCCTATTCGTCCTCCGCTCCCACCGCAGCAGGTATGTTCCCTCCGCTGACCGCATAGACTGCACAGGCTAACCTCCTCCGAGCCGATGAGTTGTGTTTTTCGGTCGCCAAGACAGGATCGAAACGAAGCCAAACTCCCTTGTTCATCCCCTCCCTATCTCTGGACGGATGAGAAAGTCTACCTCGCCAACGATAATTTGTCAAAGACAGCTGCAACGGCGTTTCCATGGGGGTGTACACGAGAACCGCGTTTCGTCACTCCAGATGATCTCGCTGTGCTGCCGGATTTAGCTAGCGAGGACTGCACCGACCAAGCCGCAGACGAAAGAAACGTCTGGGTATCGCCGGAAGAATCAATCCTCCGTGGAGGAAGGGAGCCCAGATCGACGCAGGCCCATCAGAAGCATGAAAGAGATGTGTTGAGAAGATACTCGTGAGCGGAGCATGAAATTGCGTCCCTATCGAGGAGAACTCCTCACAGCACTATGAACACTACCAGACGCAAGGGAGGTGTAGCAACAAAGCAGGCTGGAGTGAGCCTCTGAAAACGTCGTAGTCAGTAGCGCTGCACCATAGATGAATTGTTTGCGTTGTTGGCCAGATAGCAATTCATAGAGACGTCTCCCAAATGTTTCCGTTGACGCATATCTTGAGACGATCGTTTTTCTACAACGGGAAACACACGTTGCGCATCATGCACGCTATTGCGTAACATTCGATAGCAGAGAGGAACGAACAAACCCGTGACTGAAGTATTAATCTGACTTGCACAATGTCCATGACATTGGCGCGAGATGGGTTCACTGAATGGTCAAACTACAAATACATAATCTCATCTCAGCAATGACTCTCTCGTGCACAAACTATTGCCCAATCGTGGGCGCCATAGCTGAGGCCGCCAGACCACATCTTGAGATTGACTCCCTTTCTTGGACCGCATACAGTCATTCCGTATTACAATTCTGCTAAGGCGAGCACCCACCGCAAGTGATGATAGTCAATAAGACGCTGCCGAAGATAAAAGCCTGTCACTGTACCAGCGGACCTGAGCAGTACAACGAGGATTACACGCGACATAGAAGCACTTTGTACGCAAGAGAGATGTTGCGCACGCAATATACGACACAGCTTATGTCTTACTTTCTTTCTCTAGCCGTAAGCAAAGGTATACGTACAGTCTCACCCTGAGCGGTGACTGTTCCCTGGGAACACAGTGGGTAGGGTTCCTTACATATCATCCCTGGGCCTGCAGCCCGCATGCACCTTAACGGAATAGATATTTGTCGTTTTTCAAATGGATTTCGGAACAAACTCGAGGAAGCGCACACTATCGGCCACGGAGTCGACAAGCTTGGCCAGCCAAAAGAGAGCCAGAGCGTCGCCTACAAAGCCCAGCAAACCCATCTTGCGTGTGGACTGCGCAGTTGCGCCGCAACGTCCTAAACCACAGCCGTTTCTGTCACCTCTGCCCTTTTCAATCGACTCCAGCACGACCTTCACGAGTTCTGCACAGTCTGCGCACACCTCAGCCAGGGTCTACCAGCACCAGTCCTCTAGTCAGGTGTACGACTGTCATCAAACATACAACTACCAGCCACAGAGCTACGCGCAACCTCCCAGTAGGTCGCCCGCAGCTCCCTACTGGCCAGGATTCTCAGGCTATCAGCCAGCCGGGACCCCATCACGCGAGGCATATGGCGGCTACAGCTTTGCGGATATGTGCCAGACAAGCGTCTCTTGCTCGATCTACTCTAGTTTTTCCAACGGTAGCGAACATGTTGGCAACTTTACCAGTGCCGCACGTACGAATGAGCCCACGGTGCTTCCCAACCAATCTGGAGACACTCGCAATGCCTTCATCGATGCTCTTGTATCCTGCCTGCTGAAGGTCAAAGAAACACTAGCCGCACAACAAGGCTCTATAGACGAAATGCTGCAGTTGACAGCTCTGCTGGGTAACCACCAATGAGATGAGATTGTCGAACTGCAGTGTGTGTTAAACGCAGCGTTCAGCCGATGGCAGGATCAGCATTGGGATTCAACGTCTGTGATTTGCAGAAGGCGTATAAGGGCTGGAAGAAGTGTTTACTAGACCGAATTGCATTGCCCTCACACTTTTCTCGCCTCTACTTCTCGTGATGGCTATATTCATGTGAACAGTATCTGCCTGTAGCCATTTGCCCTGTATGGGTGAGCGCGCTTACCACCGTAGCAACCCTCGCGCTATATAGTAAGGTGCGAACTAGTGTTCCAGCGAGCGAAGGGGCACGATCGTGACGGGGTGGCATTTGTGCCTGTACATGGTTCGAGAAGTCTTGGTAATAGCTACATGTACTAATTATGGCAAATCGTGTCCATCGCAACATCAGTCTACGAAACTTCTGACCGTCCAGAATGCAAGTAGCTGACTGTAGGCGACTTTAATCTGCTGTTCGCTCCCTCTCCTGTGTAGGTTGACGGATAGGCTTACCATTTGCCCTGATGCAGGCATACGGCAATCTGAAGCTGCTATCTTGGAGAGATGACACGTCGCTTCGTGCTGCTTATGAGATTTCAGGCGTGTGGAAGCAGAGAAGATCTGTCAGCATAAACACCATAAGTGTATAAGAGGCCCATGACCAGGATATCTGAAGTGGTCAGTCCGTAGTTTCACAAGCGCTCGGTAGTATACAAAGCACGGCTCTCTTATCACTCACCACATTAGCTCTCAAAGAAGAACCAGCGACTACCTCCAATATGGGCAAGAAACCCGTTATCATGGTCGAGCCAATAAGAATCACCAGATCTATGCGGTTGACCCCACCTGTCCATAAACCCCGCAACACCCGCAACAACCGCGACACGCGCAACATCCCCAAAATCCATAAGAACCGTGATAACCATGCTCCGCGTAAGAAGGATCAGCGCCGCATCAGTCGCTATGACTTTCGACGTCGATCTGCCGCCATCAAGGCGACGTGATCAGCCGAGGCAACACTCAGACTGTGACGCAACTGTGCCCGCAATAGCCAGTCTTGCTCCATCTGAGGGAGAGGTTTGAAGCAGGATCATGTGACCTCCCATTCCACATCACGACCTCGCTCCTGCCTTCCCCAGTTCATCACGCTCTGCATGAATTAAACCGTGGATGAGAGTGCGAACCATTTTGCGATATTCAACCATACCGTACTTTCTCCGGCACTGGCACATACTTCCCCGGCTCAGGATCACAGAGGCCAATAACGTGAACCACAGGCACAGACCCAGTTCCGAAGTAGACGATACAGTAATTAATACACAAATATTTTCGCTCTATAGCCACCAATTGCATAATGACAGCTGCCAAGTTGTGAAATGGCAAACGTGAACTGCGCTACTATGCGACTCTGGCTTCTAACATCCCTCCCTGTGTGGGGAAAAAACCCTGTGGGCCGGAAATAGCCAATGAGACACAGCGTCATGCTGAGTCATATCCTGATTCTGCGCTTTCATTGGTTGTTTCTGGCCCATCGGGTTTTCCGCCACGCAGGGCAGGAGGTTAATGGGATTTGACATGGTGACACCCGATCTTGATACCTGCCCACTAGCGTTCTGCATATAACATGCGTTCTGGCTTAGTGGAACATCTTCCTCCGTACAGAGCCCAAACTGCCGTAATATGTAAGCATCAATGGAAGGTTGGCGGTCATGCGCATAAATCAACGAGTGACTGAATCCCGATCTTGCAAGGAGCTGTCGCGGGGCATTGCGTTCTGAGTGTTGCTTTCCGTGTCTAACGTTACTGTACTCTGCAAGATCAGCCTGACACATTGAGGTCTTGCTGCCAAGATAAGCCTCTTGTCGCACGGTTGGGGGCGGACAATGTAGATTGATTGGTTAGAAGAGAGTAAATGTCACTTTGAGTGCAGAATCCTAGCTCAATTTATATGAAGGTCATCGCACAGCGTTTCTAGCAGTAAGGTTCACGCTTGCGACGACTTTTGGCCTGCGATACCTCTTCTAAACTTTCATATGTACTCATGCCCCACGTGTAAAGTTAGTTAGGAAGCAGCGAAATGGATGATCAAACAAAGTTAGATTAGGGGGCTACGCGGAATATAACAGTCTACTTATCTACCTTACGATTCGAACGCCACCAGCCGTGGAGCTTACTCATTTCCTGCAGCTCGGATGCGCCGATTGTCCGGTTACACTCGATACAGTGATCACTTCCATATCTAAATACACACCACGTCCCAGCCTGGTCTCGATCATTGGTATTGTTCCGAAGCCAGGGTAGACCTTCCCTCTCCAGATCAAACCACACGAAGAACCCGCGGAGCAGAAGACAGTCTCCCTCCTCGATGGCTCGCTCATTTTCGATGTTTCGGTGTTTGCTAATCTTACTCCAGCTCTTCACGCTGAATGCATCTCTTTCCACCCTAATAGGAGTCAAATCTCTCCTTGACCAGTCCGTAATCAGCAAATTATCTTCATCCACCGCAACGACTATCCCCGATGTGTTCACTGGCTCTAACTCACCCTGTTCCTGGAATAACGAAGACAGAGGAATGAAGGGAACGCCATCGATCACCACATCATCACTAGATCCGTTGGTCGACCCTGTGTTCGCTGCTGCTAGTCAGGGACCGGCACTTACAGAGTCAGATCGTTCTGGCCAAGCATTCTGACCAGCTGTAGCATATGTTGCTGCAGAACCTGGACCTGTAGAGACTGGCTGGGCGTTTTTAAATCCAGGGGGGGAAGCGCAAAAGGTGAAAGTGAAGTCTCTAGGCGCAGCATTGCCTCCGACCGAAGTGGTACCGTGCCTGTGTTGGCCTCTAGTCGGCACCCCTTCTGTCCTTTCAAGATTTGTTGGATGTTCAATCTTTGGCTTCTTGTAAGCATAACCACCCTTTTTTTGTGAGGTCCCCTTTCTTTTCTTGAATGTGGAGTCAGCTCTTGCTTCCTCTTTCGGTACTTGTGTATCTGAGTGCTGTCCCTCACTTTGAGGCGGAAACCCTGGTGTGCCGAAAACACCACGGCGTCGTGACGGGATGTCTGCTATCTCTGCGCTCTTGTTGGCTGTTTCCGTCACATCAGGGTCTCCGCCACACAGTGAGGGATAGTAGCTCATCTCGTTATCCTCACTGTCGGCAGCAAGTTCGAGAAGTTCCTGGTTGAGTGGCGTTTCGTTCAAATTATCATTCGAGTGGTCTGGAGGCGACGATGCATTGTCCTCATTGATGCCATTTGTATCGACACAAGGCGGGTCAGTTTTCGAGTTGTCGACGCTGACTACTGCGTTGTCTGAACCCATCAGATTGGTGTCAGTTGCTTGATTGAGCTCTTCTCGCAGTTGTTTGTTCTCCCTGCGGGCGTCTGACAAATCATTCTCCAGTAGTTGATTTTGCCTGCGGGCATCTAGTAATTCTTTTAGCAGGGTTTTGTTTGTCGTATTCATCTCTTCACATTCTTTTCGTTGAAAGTCGATGTCATCTTCAGCCTTTCTTTTAGCCACCTCGAGCGATTTCTCAAGCTTCTCGTACGCAGCCTCTTTTTCATGTAACGCCAAATTACAAGCTTCCAAGTTTTGCATTTTGAGCTGGTGTTTCATTTCCGCTTCGTTGGTCTGTTTTGGTTGTAAGCCGTGACCTATATACTGTACTAGTTCAAAAGTTTTGCATGCCAAGCACCCCAACAACACAACTCAGAATCCTGCGTCTAACTTCACACCCACATTACTATGCCACCCCGACGCCGTATTCTTTCAGAAATAGATGGAAATTCTCGCAAAAAGCCAAACTTAACATCTACAGAGCGCTTACAAATTGTTGCAAAGGCTCAGGCTGGCTGTAGCGCGCGCAAGCTCGCAGAGGAGTTTAGGCGCGATGCTTCAACTATACGACGAACCATTCAAGGAGCAGCTACCCACCTAACTGGCAGTGAATTGCCTCGCTCTGGGCGGCCCCCAGTATTATCCTAGCATCAGAAGAGATTAGTTAAGAGAAAAGTACGCGCTGAGCCTAAGATTGAGTATAAAAATCTCTCTGAAGTTGCTGGGATCATTCATCCTAATGGGACCCCTTCGAAGCTACCTAGCCGCAGCACACTGTACAGGCTCCTCAAAGGTTATAGCCTAACCAATTTCCGCTGCAAAAAGCGACCTAAGCTAAGCCGCGCGCATGCTCTAGCCCGCCTACGCTTCTGCAGGCAGTACCGGAGCTTCCCATAGGGTTGGCGCACGCTCAAATTCTCAGATGAGTGCTCATTTGAGAAGGGGTCTGGTGCAAATCAGGAGTGGGCCTTTCGCTACAATTGGGAGAAATGGAAGCCAGAGATGATTACTAAATCCTCCACCTCTCGTAAGCTATCCCAAATGGTATAGGGCGCTATATGGCTTGATGAACGTGGGCAGGCTCAGAGGAGCAACCTTGTAATTATAGACCGCGATAAGGATGCTCCACACAGTGGATATTCAGCCTAAAGTTACATTCACACCCTAGAGGAAGGCCTCCTCCCTCACTGGCGACATTCACAGCTTTTCATGCACGATAACGCGCCTATTCATAAGGCTCGTGTGACTCAGGATTTCCTCCTCAGGCGCCGGATCTGGACTATAGATTGGCCGGCCTATTCACCTGATCTTAATCTAATTGAGCACCTCTGGTGGGCCCTCAAGAAGCGCATGTTCAAATTCTATCCCCAGTATAACAATTATATGAGGGCTCAGGAAGAGTGGGATAGCTTTTGTGAGGCCTTGAAAGAGTGCTGGCGTCGCATCCCAAGGAGGCTAATCAAGCAACTCATCCGATCTATGCCTCGACGAATGCAGGCCTGCAGGCTAGCTAGGGGTTGGCAAACCAAATACTAGTACTAGGGCTATCCTCAACTTCAAAAATTATCGTTATAGCCTAATTTGTTATCAAGTTACAGCCTTATGTTTGAAAAATAGTGATTGCTGATTTTCGCGCTAATACCTACGGGGTGATCCTCGGTACCGAAGATTACCCCGAAACGCGCCGGCCCCCGAAACGCGCGTTCTGAACACTAACATGGCTACAAAACTTAAGGCTATACAGCCCTATACAATAGCTAGTATTACACAATAATCTAGTAGAGGGATTTATATAGCTTAAAAATAATATATAGCTATCTAAATCTAGCTGGAGTAGTTATCTGCCTGCCACGGCGTGACTGAACAGGTGGTGTGGCTGCTGCAACACTTGAGGCCTCCCTGTTGCCCTGAGGCTCTACACCTGCTGTATTTTTTAACGCAACCTTTGCAACAGCCTTAAGGCTCCTCCTCCTTCCCTTTTGGGATAATTTAAGGCTTTGTTGAAGTTGTTTTGCAGTCCTACAAGCAGCAGCCCTTAAGGCCTTTTCTGAGGCCCTCTCAGC
>MU006420.1:0-14827 GCA_010093695.1 Plenodomus tracheiphilus IPT5
CTCTATCCGCTGCCATCAGCGCCTAGCGCCTGATGTCTGTTCTTGGCGTGATGGCGAGTCACGTGGTCACCGGGCGTTCTTTCGCCGACCACGTCACTCCGGCCTTTGGGTCGCAGGAGACGCAGACGGCCTGCTCCTCCACCTTGCGATTCCGTGTTGTTTGTAACATCTCTGTTGCTAATGATTGATTTTAGAATTCTATGGTGCCTTTGATTTAATTGTAAAAGACATAGGCTAGCTGTACTACTATGAAGTCTTTTCTAAATAGTACGTATTCTACTCCTTTCATGAATCTATTAATTACTAGCATAATTGCATTGTATGCAAATCCTGTTACTAGATCTCTTAACAGCAGTAGGTCTGTTACAAAGTCTATTAAGATGTCTTCCTATAGTGCCATAGGCAACTTAAGTGCTTGCATCTTGCCATAAGGTGCGTAGGTACTGTGTTTATTCTTCTAATAGTCTGCACATTTTTAGATGAACTTAGTAACCTTTTCTTTCATGTTGCTGAACTAGTAGTTCCTTAAGATAAGTTCTATTGTTCTTTGAATGCTAGGGTAACTGTGTACAGGGTTGTTGTAGTAGCTTTAAATAACTGTTTCCTAAAGTTCTTCTAGTACTTTAGGTGCGATAGTAAGTACTGCGCCAATTAATCTAGCAGGTCCTAATAATCTGTCTAGGTTAACTTTAAGGATTGCATTATTGATGATGTTCTTTGTTCTAGCAATGTTAGTTTGTTAACTAAGCGTGTCTACTCTACTATTATCTTTTCTAGGTGTGTAGATGATCTTGAACTTATATTGACCTAAAAGCTCTGCCTATTATACTTGTCTTTAATTAAGGGTTTTAGTTATTGTAAAGTTTACTAAGTTCTTATAGTTAGTGTAGACTTTAAGGTCTAAGTAGCTTTCTGCATAGATCCTCTAATGCTAGAATGCATCTACTATAGCTATTAATTCTTTATCATGTATATTATAATTTTCTTTAGGTGCTATAAATTTCCTAGAATAGTACGCGATAGGGTGCTATTTGCTGTCTTGTAGCTGTTTCGCGGCTGCACCTACTGTAAGGTCTAAAGCGTCTGTCTTAAAGCGTAATAGTTCTCTACTTTAGAAGGGTACTAACACTAGTAGTGCTATACATGCTTCTTTTAAGTTGTTAAATGCCTTTTCCTGTTCCTTCTTCTATTCCTAAGCTTGTTCTTTTCTTGTAAGCTTTGTTAGCAGGAGTGCTTTCTTAGAGAAGTCCTGGATAAATTGTTAATTAAAGTTAACAAATCCTAAAAATGACTGGATGTCTTTAACAGTCTTTGGTGTGGGCTATTCCTTAACTACCTTAATCTTATCTTCACTTATCTTGACTCTATAGATGCTAACTGTATATCCTAGGAACTCTACTTCTTCTTTATAAAATTTATATTTATTAGGTTCAAGACGTAAGTTATACTTACCAAGAGTAGTTAGAACTTTTCTTACGTGCTTAACGTGCTCCTAAGGGTTACTTAAATACATAAGGATATTATTAAGGTATGCAATAATAAATATGTCTAAGTACTCTCTTAATACGTTGTTAATAAGTGCTTAACATGTTGCTAGGGCGTTAGTAAGACTAAATAGCATTACTATGTATTTATAGTGTCTATAGCGTGTTCTAAACGCTGTCTTCTATTCTTTGCCTTCTTTTATGCGTATAAGGTTATACGCGCCCCTTAGATCTAATACTATAAAGATCTTTACATAAGCTAGTTAATCCCTTAACTCTAAGATGTTAGGTAGTAGGTATTAATTCTTAATTGTTATATTATTAAGTTTCTAGTAGTTAACATATAATTGTAGCTTGCTATTCTTCTTTAGAACAAAGAGAATTAGGTAGCCTGCTAAGGATTCTGAGGGTCTAATGAATCCTTTCTTAAGATTTATCCTAATGTAATCTCATGTTTCTTCAAGTTCTTTTTCTAATAGTCTGTAGATTAGTCTAAAAGTTAGTTGCTTTCCTTCCTGTAGTGTAATCTTATAATCCTAGGGCTTATGCTTAGGCAATGCAGCTGCACTTATCTCTTCCTAAAAGAGTAACTTAAATTCTTTATACTTAGTAGGGATTTCCAGAGTTACGCGTTTCTCTAACACTTTTACTTGTTAATCTAGTAGACGCTTAATGGTATCTGCAAAGTAGAACCCTTTGTAGCTTTAAAGGCTGTTCTTATGCGAAGCGATATAACCAATTATCTTCTTATCTACTATTAATTACTGCTAATGCGCAGGTGGGCTTGTAGTTGCGTTGTTCCTACAGCACTTAAATTAGAGTTTCTTTAACTTCTAGTTAATTTATAGGTTATACTCTGTTAGCTAAGGTAAACCTAGCACTAAGTCGTGCAACATGTTATCTAACACGTCTAGGTCTATGGTTTCCTAGTGATTCTAGACTTTTAGCTTTAACCCTTTAACCTCCTAGTTAATTATAGGTTAGCCTAGCATATTCTTACTATTAATAACATTTACAGGGTAAGGGCTTTATTTCCTTAGTAACTTTAGTCTAGCTAAGGTTGCTATGCGCGCAGATATAAAGTTTCCTTAACATCTAGAGTTAATTATCGCCTTTAGGTAGAGTCTATTTAGCTCTACTAGGAGCTTAATAAGTCCTGCAGGATTAACTAAACAAATAGATCGTCCTTTAATCCTAGGGCTAGACATTTCCCTAAAAAAGTCTAATCTCTATATCTATAGAGTGCTTTTACGTTAGCATGCTTTATACATTTAGGGTTAAGACAAGTATGCTAGTCTTAGTTATAGTAACTTCTATTAACTACTAACTGCATCTGTATTACTGCGTTAGGGTTATTAAGGTTTAGAAAGTAGCTGCTAGTTCGCTTGTCCTAAAGGTACTTAGAGCAAGTTTTGTCTATATAGTTGTAAGCTTAGTTAGTGCACTAGGTAAACCTGTGTAGGAAGTAGCTTGCTCTAATTTTATCTAAATAATGTACTGCACACTAGTTATGCATGTATAAACTCTAGGACATAACTCTATGTTAAGGATTCTAATAGTTATCTAGATAACTAGGTGAGGTGTTGCTTAGGCTGTATTGTGCGCTCTGGCGCCTCTTTTGTGCAGATTGTACTTCCTTTCTGTACTATTCCAATCCTGCTTGCGTAGTTACCTTGGCCTGTTGTTGCTAGTATTGTTCTATGGCTTTGTCTATCCAGTGCTCCTCCTATTCTTCTTAGGGTAGCAACTGCTAGTATTCTTTGTAGGTGAGTTGTTCCTTAAGTTCTTCTTAAATCTTAGCTAAGGCAGCTTTAGCGCTAGCTATTTATTTAGGGTTTCCTAACTTTCTTAACTCTTGTGTTGCCTACAGGACATTCTAGGCAGCATCTCTAGCTTGCTCCTAGAGTTCCTTCTAGTTTTTAACAAGATAGGTCTAGATATCTTATGTTTCTTAGAATATTTATTAAATAGCATTGTGGTGCTTTTTCTATTGTGTGTCGTGCGCAAAAGGTAAGGCTTTCTAGTGCCTAGACTTAAACCTTTCTGCCTTCTTATCCTTAGTAAGGTATTCTGTAGCAGAATTATACTTATTAGTGTCTAAGGTTTCCTGCTAGAGTAGGCCTTTCTTAGCTTATGTTAATTCTTCTTCCTAGTTAAGTACCTGTATTAATACGTCACAATTGTTCTCTTTTCCAAGGGTGTTAATGTTTTCCTAAAGAGATTCTTTTAACATGTCTATTTATACTTTTAGGTTTGTTTAATTATATTTTTTGTAGTAGGCTATTTTTCTAGTCTAATAGAGGTTTCGTTTAACATTAATAATTCGTTGTTTTAACATCTTTATCTTAACAAGTTAATACTCTAGTTCTTCTACTAGTTCCTGTATATTAGATAGGTATTTCTTTAATTATACGTATTAGTTAACTTAATCTATCCTTTCTTGGGCCTATTTTAATGCATTAAGCATTGTTTCTTCTTTAGGGTCCTTAAGTTTAGATTTAGATAGCTTAATTAGAGCTTCCTTCTAGTTATATCATTTAGGCATTTCTAAGGGGTTAGTTAAGACTTTAGGAATAGGCGTTGTCCTGTCTGTTACATCTAGTTTGGTAAGTAAGTTAAGTACAGTCCACTTGTCGTCTATAGTCTCCTAGGGAGTCCTGCAGCTTACTATGTTAATTTAGCGAATAACCTTATTCTTAGATCTACAGTCCTTGATTATGTAGCCTTCTTTGCTATAAGCATAGCAGGTGATTATTTTCTTATTATTAAACTGCTTTTTCCTGTAATTCTTCTTAGGCTTGCCTTTTACTACATTATTAATATGCATTAGCTTGTAGCTATAAGTTTAGTAAACGCCCTAGGGTTAGGGTTTATATAGTTGTTGTTGTTGCCCTTGGTTAGATTAAGTCCTTTAATAACGTCTTAGGTTAGTGTCCTATATAGGTGTCCTAGAGTAGCTTCACTCTGTGAGCGTAAGCTTATAGAGTTTGTTATTAAGATGAATAGTTTCTTTAATTAAGCTATTAAGGGAGTTAACACAGTAACTAGTTCTTATAAGCTTAGCTTATATAGCTAGCTTAAGCCCTTAATAGTACATACGCATTAGTGCCTAATCATCCTATTCAAGATGTTCCTTGCACTGCTAGAATTAAGTTGTGTAGTCTACAGCAGAACGAGTTTGTTAGAGGTTCTGTATCTTTTGTTCCACAATAACTAACTCCTTAATAGGCAAGAAAACTTGTCTAATCTTAGGTTTAAACAAGTCCTAGCTCTCTATTAATTTATTATTAGTGTTGTTATTAATATTCTTATCTATATATCTCTTAATAAAGGGTGTAATCTACTTCTTAGCATCCCCTCTTATGTAGGTAGATGCTAGCATAACTTGGTTAACTTTTTTAACGTAGTTATTAATATGGAAGTATTAGTCCTATTAGAGTAGCTAGGATTTAAGCTTGGCTCTGTCCCTATAGTAGAGGTTAGGCCAGGCGCCTTGAATGCTGCTGCCTCTAGCCTAGGAGGACTTAGGAGTGTCTATGTTCGTGTTACTTATATTTAAGGTGTTTAAAGTGTAAGGATCTAAGTGGCTATAATATAAAGCAGCTAGTGTTAGAACGCAAAGGTTAGTTCTTAAGTATAAATGTTAGAGGAACGTAGACAAGGAGACTTAGTACTAAGATAGTAAGAGTGCGCTTCTGTAAAGAGTATTAAGAAGGTTAAGTAGTAAGAATAATATATTGCTTCCTATTATTCAGGTTAAACACAATAAGCTATAGGAGCTTATTGCCTAAGATTATATATATAACAATCCTAATATCCTATTATCTTATAGAATCCTATATTGTTCTAAGCGTAGTACTCTGTAGGATTGTGTAGGACACTATGGGATACACGTAATATTATCTTACGCTAATCTTCTACTAAGCGTGTAGGATCACGTGCCCTGCAGGGTAGCGTTATCTATTGGTCCTAATATGCTAACCTTCTTGCTAACTGTCTTAAGGTAATCCCTATAATCACTTTGCTACTTAGACTTATTATGCCCCTTCTATTAGGTTCGTAACAACTATACTATTCTCCTTCTAGAAGGAAAAGAACCTCTATATAGCCTGCTCTATAACCTCTCCTTATATAAGCTAAAGCTGCTTAGAGTACTTAGAATAAGTGCTATAAAATAGCTAGATTTACTATAGCACTAGCGCTATAGGGGCCTCTATCCTATTTATTCCTAAGAAAGATAGAACACTCTACCTTTACATAGACTACTATAGCTTAAACGCAATTATAGTAAAAGATTATTACTTACTCCTACTTATTAGAGAGATACTAGACTACCTATTAGGCGTATATTACTATATAACCTTAGACCTCTAGGATACCTACTATAGAATAAGGATTAAGGTAAGAGATAAATAGAAAATAGCTTTCTGCACATGCTATAGCTATTTTAAATATCTAGTAATGCTATTTAGGCTAAGTAACGCTCCTACTAGTTTCTAGGCCTATATTAATAGGGCCTTAATTAAATATCTATACTATATATACATAGTGTACCTAGATAATATCCTTATCTATACTAGTAGTAATAAAGTTAAGCTCTACTAGCGCGCTATATATACTATACTTTAGTTATTATATAATATAGGATTATTTATTAACCTACTAAAGTGCACCTTTATAGTAAATAAAGTACACTTCCTAGGCTTTATTATTAGCACATAAGGCGTATACGCTAATCTAGCTTAGATAGATACTATTACCTAATAGCTATAGCCTATTAATATTAAAGAACTATAATCTTTCTTAGGTTTTACTAATTTCTATTAATATTTTATTAAGGGCTACGCTAAGAAAACTACTCCCTTTACTAACTTACTTAAGAGAGATAAAGACTTTATTTAGATATCTACTATAGACAAGTCCTTTAAGATGCTTAAGGCTTACTTTTAAAGTATACCTATCTTATGCTATTTTATAGCTAAGCGCCCTATTTAAGTAGAAATAGATACCTCTACCTTTACTATCTTAGATATCCTCTTACAGCTCTTTAAAGATAATAAATAGTATCTAGTTACTTTTATCTTAAAGAAACTATAAGCTACTAAGCTAAATTATAAAGTTTATAATTTAGAGCTATTAGCTATTATCTATAGCTTTAAATAGTAGTAATATTATTTAGAAGGTACCTAGCATACTATATAAGTGCTAAGTAACTATAATAACTTATATAAGATACGCGCTGCATAAAAACTAAACCTATAATAAGCTTACTAGGTAATATATCTAGGAGCTTTTAATTTTAAGGTAGAGTATAGATTAGGGAAAACTAACCCTATAGATAGCCCCTTAAGAAGGGCAGATTATATATAGGAGAACCTATTACTAACCTAACTATTACTTACCTTATAGAGTAAACTATGTATAAGAGATAAACTTAGTAGAGTAAGTAGATTTATAGATAAGTAGAGCTTATTAGGTATATATAAGACGCACGTTACTATAGTTTATAGAACTAGAAAGGTCCCTACTACTATAGTAGAAATACATAGGGATATAGCTAATAAATAGTTAGGGAGATAGATAATTAGTAAGAGGGCACGTGATAACTGTAGATAAATAGCTATCTAAAGGTCTATTAGGCAAGGAGCAGGCTCTACTATAACCTTACTTCTACCTAATATATTTTCTTACCCTAATAAGGTATTAAGCTACCTATACCTAAAGGTTCTATAATAGATCTTCCTCTATATAAGTAACTAAAGAGGATCTAGAACTTAGCTTAGCCTTAAAATAGTAGTAACTACCTTTTATTAGGATACCCTATCTACTCCTATAATCTAGAATTTAGGGAGTAGTAGTTTAGAGACTAAAATAAAATTAGTAATAAGTAAGATAGTTTAAAGGGCCTTTAGAAAGACCCTAAAAGAAAGAAAAAGAGAATAGGCTATAGTAATTAGGCTAAATAATAGAAGATATAATAGCTTAGTAAAGGCAATTGTAAAGGTGTAGGGTATAGACAGAGGTAGGATAGGCACTTAGAGTAGTCAGAGGGTAGGAGGGTACATTACTTATTACAGAGACAAATCACTATCTTCCTTATAGTGATTCTGTCCTAGTTTATATAGTCCTTCTACGCGCTAGGTTACTTAGCTACTGCCTGTGCTCTAAAACGCTAAGTCCTAACATTATCCCCCTTCTTAGACCTGATTGTCCCTAAGCAGGGTAACTTGTCTTCTAACATCGCACTGTAGAAGGCAGTGGCTTTACCCAGGTTACTCTAGGTTAGACTAGCCTAGAGTAGCTTGCTGTACTGCTTGCCATGGCTAGTTATATCCCTTTATCCTGTTTAGGCAAAGCTGCCTTCACTTCAGAATTTAGGGTTAAGCAAGGCACCTTTACCTCTACTCTTACCCTTACCTCCCCTCCTAATATGCTGTTTTAATTGTAGGTCTAGTTACTAGGATCGCATAAGACTTCTCCTATTAACTTTTTCCTTTATTGCTATTACACCCCACTTCTTAGGTATGTTTTCTTATTTAATTTTAAATATTTTCCTTGCATTTCCCAGAGGCCCTAGTTAGGCTAGGTTAGGCCAGATCAGCGCAACCTAGGCTAACCTAGGGTCTATCAAACCTTTTCTAGGGTTATTAGAGCTAACTAAACCTATAGGTTCTAATCTACTGTAGATTAACCTGTTCTGTCCCTAAGTGGCCCATACTGCCTCCCTTAAGCTTCCTTGGCTTTGCACTAACTAACATGTCCACCACTAAGGTTAGTAATAACTACTATGACTACGC
This sequence comes from Plenodomus tracheiphilus IPT5, assembly GCA_010093695.1. Lineage (NCBI taxonomy): Eukaryota > Fungi > Ascomycota > Dothideomycetes > Pleosporales > Leptosphaeriaceae > Plenodomus > Plenodomus tracheiphilus. The sequence goes on from MU006420.1 coordinate 8,282, forward strand.
CTCCCTCAGCTTCTATGTCTGCGCTCACTGCCTTGCCTAGATGGGCAAGGGAGATGTACGCTAGGTTAGCTTGACTAGTTATTGCTTTCTAGTAATTAATGATGCCAACGCCCATCTCTATCAGGAGGCCACAAATAGCAGCGTGCTAAAATGCTACTGCTATTAGCTAAAGAATAATAATTATGTTATAGTAAGTAACAATAGGTTCTTCTAGGCTATTCTAGGGTATGCTAACGTCTTTCATAGGTTCCTAAGGAGCTTTGTAGCAAATTTAGTAAGCTTAACAAGCTCCTGCGCTGTCTTTGTAATAGTAAGTGGGTTAAGGTTATTTAGAACCCTACCTTTGCTGCCTACGTCGCCCCTGCTAATAGGGAGCCCAATCTGCCTCCCAAGAACCTTAGGACCACACACATAATTACTAAGGAGCAGAAAGAGCTATATAAGTTCAAGGTTGCTAAGATCTGCGCTCCCTTGGCTAAAATGCTCTTATAGTAAGTGGATCTGTCCTATATAGGCTATTATAATCTATTTTAGGCTAAGCTAACGTTCTAAAGCAAATACAAGCCCTACTTAGCTAATCTTTGCCTTTACAATGGTGCCTTAATCCCCTCAGAGACGCCAGAGGCTAACATGACCCTAGCCTTCTATAATCATAGCAAGAAAGCTACCTATAGCAAGAATGTAGCTAACAAGCGTGCTAAGGAGGCTATGGTAAAGAAAGAGCTTAAGGATATGACAGAGGAGCCTAGCACACCCTACAAGAAGGTATGTTAACCTAAGATAGCCTATTCTAGGCTATTGTAGCTAACCTTAGGGTAGGCTTGATATAGTATGCCTGTTAATAGTAACAAGGCAGACTGTGAGACAAAGCGTGCTGAGATTTAGGCTTAGATTGTTTTGCTTAAGAGTAAGCGTGCTGGGGCGAGTGGTACTGCTAAGGGCAAGCTTACTAGGGACATTAAGAAGCTTACTAAGCAGCAGGATGCCCTTACCTGATTAATCAGGTGATTTCGTAGAGTAGAGAAGGATTGCAAAGGATAGTATAGGGTGATGTATGTTATACTAGGCTATAATAGGCTGTATTAGGTTTTATTAGGGCGTTCATAGGCTTTCTAGGAGTTATATACCCTACCTGCGCTAACAGGTTCTAAATTATATTGTCTTGTACCCCCTTATAATCCTTGAACTTTACTTGTAATATGTAGGGCCACTTTAGGTTATTCTAGCCTAAAGTGTCCTATGATATGGTCCCTTGTATGCAATGCTATTAAACACCTTTTAAAAAAAACCCTTTCTTTTTAGGGAAAAATGATTTAAGGTAAAGGTAATTGCCTAGCTGCAGTCTGTATTCCCTCCTTTTTTTAGTAGTTAACCCTAATACTTTGTTAGTTATACTGTTTTTATGCAGCATTTTAGAAGTATGTTTTTGCTTTTCTAGAACGCCTGAAGCGTGTTTGCTAAAATGTTAGCTCCTAACTCCTAGGAGTTCTCTTCCTAGGGGTAGTCTTTCTATTTTACTAAGTATTCCTATTGATTAAGCTTATTTTATCTCCTATTAAGTAACTTTTCTACTTTGTACACGTTGTTACTGTAACTACGCAGCGTGTCTATAATTAGAGTGTTTAGGTGTTTAATTAAGCTTCTCTAGGTAAAAGGTTCTAGCAGTAACGCATAAAACACTAGATAAACATTATTAAGGCTAGGTACGTCTACTTTAAACGTAGATGGGCTAATCTAGGTTATAATAGTCCCTAGTCCCACATATTTCTAATCTAGCTTCTTCTTTAGCCTAGTTAACCTGATGTAGCAGTTTGATACTAATACTTTATCCCCCTCCTTAAAAGGGATTAGAAGCTGCTTCTTATTAGCGTACTCCTTTTAGTAGGCGTTACTAGCTATAATCTTTCCTTTGCATTCTGCTTGTAGATTAAGCACCTTTGCAGCAAGATTCATTGCTGTAGGGGACTCCCCCTTGCCTAGGGCTATTCTAGGCTAGTCTGCGCTCCTTGGGTTTACCCTATAGTTTGCCTAGAAGGGTGTAACTCCTGTGGTTGCGTGTACGCTATTGTTATACGCAAATTCCACCATTGAGATCTACAGGGCCTAGTCATCCTGTTCTAGCGTGCAGTAGATTTGTAGGTACTGCTCTAGCATTTAGTTTTACCTTTCTATTTGCCTATCTGTCTCTGGATAGTAGGCAGAAGTAAGCACTCTTCTTAAGTTTAAGTAGTAATTAAACGTTATCTAGTGAGTGGCGCGCATTAGTAGACCTCTATCTAAGATGATTTGTTCTAGGACGCTGTGTAAATAGACTACCTCCCTTATCTATGCTTAGGCCAGCTCTATGCCATTCTAGTCAGCCTATGCTAGGACATAATAGGCTATTTTAGTCAGTCTGCACACCACTACTATTATTGCGTCATATGTTATCCTAGCAAACTTGCTTGCAGGGAGTTCTGTAATGAAATTAAACGTAACTTCTTCCTACGCCTATGTAAGGGGTGGTAATAGGGCTAGAAGGCTATAAGGTTTATATTTTGCTACTACTAATCTCTTGCATTGCAAGCAGTTATTGCAGTAGTTTGCAATGTCTTTAGTTATTCCTTTCTAGATGTATTAGCGCGATACTTTCTCTTGTATCTTCTATGCACTAAAATAGCCTGCTAGTAGGTTATAGTAACATTCTTCAAGTGCCTTTAACTTTTCTTTAGGCGTGTAGAGCGTAATTAGCCCCTTCTTGCTTATGTAGGCTTAGATTAAGTCATTCTAGCCTACTTTAGCCTTAGATGACTTGAACAAATCTTCTGAGTCCTTATCTGTGATTCCTCTTTTATCTAGGGTTTCTAGTTCCCTTTAGAGGGCGGCTTTAGCCTTGTAGAAGTCCGCTAGCTCCTAACTAGTGTTTATTCCTCTGCCTTAGTTCTTCCTAGAGCGTGTTATTACAGAATTAATTAACGCTGCGCCTTCTAAATTGCTTCTAAATAGTAGATCTTGCATTGGCTGTACAAAGGCTTGATTATACTTCTAAGTAGGCTTCTAAGCTTCTACCATGTAGTCTAGGCGCCTAGAGGGTCCATCTGCTAGGTTAGTAGAACCTAGCTAGTTGGTAATAACAAAATCATACTTTAACAAAGCTAGGTAAGATCTTACTTGTCTATAATTTAATACCTTTGTTTCTATAAACTATTTTAGATTATAGTAATCTATAAGCACTTTAAAGTGCTGTCCTTTAAGGTAATAGCGCTAGTGTTCTAGGCTTTTTACTATTGCTAGTAGTTCCTAGTTATGCGTGTTGTAATTATACTCTACTTAGATTAATTTACGTAAATAAAAGTCTATTAGTTGCTATTAGGGTGTTCTATCCTAGTTTAGCACTAACTAGCTTAGGATGCCTAAGATTATACTGCCTAAGGCGTTAACTTTAATATGTGTTTCCCTTCCTCTTTTAAAATAAGTAAGGATTAGTACTTAGAGGAAAGCGTCTTTTAGTTTCTAAAAAGCTTGTTTGCCTTCTTTTCTAAGGTCTATGCCCTAGCTTTCCTCCTTCCTCTACGCGCGGCTGCCCCTAGCCACGCCCAGCCCCTTCTAGGTTAGTTTAGTTAGAGGTAGCGCTAGTTTAGAGAATCTAGCTACAAACTGTTAGTAGTAGTTTATAAAGCTAATGAATACCCTAATATCTTATACAGTACGTGGTTTTAGCTACTCCTAGATAGTCTTAACCTAATTAGTATCAATACTAACTCCTTTAGGGGATACTATATACCTAAGGTACTTAGTGCGTTAGGTGTGCTATTTACATTTTAAAAGCTTTACAAATAGTTTAGCTTTCCTTAGCTGCTGTAGTACCTCCTTAATATAAGCTACATGCTCCTCCTTAGTGTCTAAGAAGATTAAGATATTATTAAGATAGATAATGCAGGTTATATTAACTAATCCTGCTAAAGCCTTATTTATATAGGCCTAGAATTAGGCAGGTGCATTTATTAGGCTAAATAGCATTACTATATACTTAAAATGACTATACCTTGTACAAAAGGCAGTCTTCTACTTATCTCCCTCCCTAATACAGATTTAGTAGTACGTATCTCGTACATTAAGTTTAGTATAGAACTTAGCTTGCGCTAATCTTTCTAGTAACTCTAATATTAACAGCAGCAGGTAACAATTTTTTATAGTAACTTTGTTTAGTCCCCTATAGTCTACACACAGCCTAAGGCTACTATCCTTCTTCTTTACAAAGAGTATAGGGGCCCCTGCTAATAACTTAGACTATTAAATCCATCCCCTTGCTATGTACTCTGTTAGGTAGGCCTATAGTACCTCTAACTTAGTAGCTAACAGGTTATACAATGGCTAATAGGGTAGTTACGCTCCTAGTGTTAGTTATATAGCTAGGTTATGTAAAGAGTGCTTAGCTAAGCCTTTTGCATCATCTTCTAAGGCCACATCTACAAACTTAACGTATTGTAGGGGTAAGTAGGCTACCTTAGGTTATTCTAGGCTAGTCTAGCCTACAAAACTCACTAGGCAAGCATACACGTCTATTCTTAGGTCACGCATGCTTTAGTTAAACGCCTTAGCGTCTTTAACTGCTACTTGTTAGAAAACGCCTGCGTCTTTTTCCTTAGACCCTTAAAATAGCAGTTACCTACTAGCGTAGCATAGTTTTAGGTGCACAGCGTTAACCTAGGGGAGACTAAGGTATACTTAGTATCTCCTAAGATTAGTAACTACAAAGGACACGCAGTGCGTCTGCTTACACCTATAAGAATCTATTATAGTTATATCTACAGTTATAATACTATATACTAGAATCTCTAATCTATCTACCCCTTCTACTAATAGCTTAGGGATAGGCTTAATAGATAACCCTTGTTTATTAACAAGGTTCTTTAAGATAAGGTTTAGTTATAATCCTCTATTAATAAGGGTTTCTACCTCTATAGAGGATCCTACATTAATCTTTACTATTAATAGCTTTGTTAGCTTTAGGTAAAGCACCTTATAAAGTGTTCTTAGCTCCTTATTCTCTGCAGAGAGAGCAATATAGGCAAGTGTTACACGGAGGGGGTATACTGCTCTATCCTGGTCCAAAGGGGTGACAGGTGAGTAGGAAGGTATGAGACCTCGCGCGGAAGTTGTCTGGCGATACGAAGGCGTGGGGCAAGAGTATTCAGGAAAGACAATTCAATCTTATTGCTAAGATAACAAGTTCAATCTGTATAGGAGATAAACTATTTGAGTTGACTACAACGAGCGTAATAATGAAACCCTTCCATCCTTATATGTCCGTTGCAGTCTACGCTGCCATCGCTGCCATCGATGCCATCAGCGCCTAGCGCCTGATGCCTCTGATGCCTGTGATGGTTGCCATCACTCTATCCGCTGCCATCAGCGCCTAGCGCCTGATGTCTGTTCTTGGCGTGATGGCGAGTCACGTGGTCACCGGGCGTTCTTTCGCCGACCACGTCACTCCGGCCTTTGGGTCGCAGGAGACGCAGACGGCCTGCTCCTCCACCTTGCGATTCCGTGTTGTTTGTAACATCTCTGTTGCTAATGATTGATTTTAGAATTCTATGGTGCCTTTGATTTAATTGTAAAAGACATAGGCTAGCTGTACTACTATGAAGTCTTTTCTAAATAGTACGTATTCTACTCCTTTCATGAATCTATTAATTACTAGCATAATTGCATTGTATGCAAATCCTGTTACTAGATCTCTTAACAGCAGTAGGTCTGTTACAAAGTCTATTAAGATGTCTTCCTATAGTGCCATAGGCAACTTAAGTGCTTGCATCTTGCCATAAGGTGCGTAGGTACTGTGTTTATTCTTCTAATAGTCTGCACATTTTTAGATGAACTTAGTAACCTTTTCTTTCATGTTGCTGAACTAGTAGTTCCTTAAGATAAGTTCTATTGTTCTTTGAATGCTAGGGTAACTGTGTACAGGGTTGTTGTAGTAGCTTTAAATAACTGTTTCCTAAAGTTCTTCTAGTACTTTAGGTGCGATAGTAAGTACTGCGCCAATTAATCTAGCAGGTCCTAATAATCTGTCTAGGTTAACTTTAAGGATTGCATTATTGATGATGTTCTTTGTTCTAGCAATGTTAGTTTGTTAACTAAGCGTGTCTACTCTACTATTATCTTTTCTAGGTGTGTAGATGATCTTGAACTTATATTGACCTAAAAGCTCTGCCTATTATACTTGTCTTTAATTAAGGGTTTTAGTTATTGTAAAGTTTACTAAGTTCTTATAGTTAGTGTAGACTTTAAGGTCTAAGTAGCTTTCTGCATAGATCCTCTAATGCTAGAATGCATCTACTATAGCTATTAATTCTTTATCATGTATATTATAATTTTCTTTAGGTGCTATAAATTTCCTAGAATAGTACGCGATAGGGTGCTATTTGCTGTCTTGTAGCTGTTTCGCGGCTGCACCTACTGTAAGGTCTAAAGCGTCTGTCTTAAAGCGTAATAGTTCTCTACTTTAGAAGGGTACTAACACTAGTAGTGCTATACATGCTTCTTTTAAGTTGTTAAATGCCT
>MU006422.1:0-13934 GCA_010093695.1 Plenodomus tracheiphilus IPT5
CCCTAACCCTAACCCTAACCCTAACCCTAACCCTAACCCTAACCCTAACCCTAACCCTAACCCTAACCCTAACCCTAACCCTAACCCTAACCCTATTAACCTTGACAAACTGTTCTTGCTACAGTGTTGACAGTGACTGGTTTCCGAGCCTTGGATATCACTTCTTCTTCCCGCACTAGAAGCCGCCTGTAAGGTAGAAGGGGTTATGTAGAGAATTCTCACTATTAGGTAGAGCTTTAGCATACTGTTGACATGCAGCCGCGCGGGCGAGGCGGCCGCTTACTCAACAGTCAGCTCAACCGTCACTATTGACAACTACACGCTGACGAGCTGATAGATCACTTAACAAACACCTCAATCGTATTGATTAACAGTAGAGCCATTGGCCTACAATGAATCATGATTAGCCTCAGAGATGCCAGTTTGTAATGATGAGTCAGCTGCTCACTGCCCTTCTCACATGCGTCGCCAGGGCCATCAAGAGCTTCAGTGGCGCGGATGGTCGCTAGAGATTGGTCTTGATGATCATTGCCCTTGAGGCTGAACAGCTGTAATTGAAATTGCTTTGATTGATTGAAATATCAAATAGGTTTCGTATAGTGATTAAAGCAATGTATTGTATTCGAGAGGCTATTGCATCGAGACCTGTGGGACTCAAACCGGGCCAATGATTGCTTGCCGGCCCATGAATATTGCCTGAAGAGTTTGCAGCGTCTGATCTGAGCGCACGACATAACGTTGGTGGTCCATTGCAGTCATATGTTGATCTGCAGAGTGTCGAGTATAGAATTTCCGCCTCGAAACTGAAGCCTCAATCGATGACGCGCCGCGCATTGAGCCTGATGCTAGATACTGATTACATCTCTTCGGTGTGATAATGCTTGATCACGATACTAATTAACCCCATTGGCCAGGTTGTTGCATCAATCTCGCAAATGCATGGGGCCTTGAACATCTCAAGTCCATTGGCTCACTGTGGGGTTCGCTTGCGGCACGGGCTGTTCCGCACCCACCCCAGGCGCCCCCGGTCGGTTTTCCTCACCTCTCCTGCATGATATCCAACGGCACACAGCACTGAAAATAGCAAAGATACACAACGCAAGTATCATCTATCATCGCACGGCATCAGTCATTTTTCCAGGTCGCTGCAGGTTATGGTTCGTTGTAAAACTCGTGTGCATCGCTATAACCACTCAAGAGCAGACTTTAAAAGCTCATTTCGTGGGCGGGGAGCGGCTGATCCATATCTCTACCTCGCTAACACACAGGGGTGTCTGGGTTTAACACTGCAGGTCCACACCCTACCACTCCCAACCCCCATACTGACTGTGTTCCCGCTCACCGCATAGCATGACGGTCGATACTCTGATGGTATCCACAACAATTTCCTGCCGTCACGCTTGATCCACATGCTATCGGAACTGAGGCTAGCGCCTAGATACTGAGGATGTGCAGGTTCCACGACAGCTATCTCGCTAGAAGTTCCCGGGCCGTGTATAGCGATGGAACCTATCTCAGAATAAAGGAAAAATTGGTGGAATCGAAGGATAGACTGAGAAGAGTTTTGTCGATATTGAGCGTTTGCAGACACGCCTCGCTGCTTGCATCCCACACCTTGACGGTCTTGTCGTCTGACGCTGACGCCAGCTTGGTCGTGTCTTGCGAGAAGGCCACGGATCTGACCCGATCGCTATGGCCCTCAAGCGTCTGCCGCCCAGCAAAGTTAGCGCTTACTAGAACGATAGCTGCTGGATTCACTTGACCGCCTCTTCATTCAATGTGCTCGATCCCTGCCTTCTCTAGTCAATCTGAGAGATCATTCAGCAGCGCTCGAAACGGCACAACAACAATAGTAACACCAGGATCTGTTAGACAGGCTAGTACCGTGAAAAGAAGGCTCTTGCATCCCTTAGTAGGTAAGATCACTACAAGAGGCGATTTCTCTTGCAGAATGGCCCTCATAGCTAACTCCTGCTCTGCAGACCTGAATGAGGTTTGAGTCTGGCCTAGTACTTTCTGCATCGCGAGCTGGAGCTCAGCATCTGTAGCTGCTACATCTTCGAGGTTTGTTTGTGCATAGACAGGTTCTGCTGAAGTTGCACGGAACGTTCCTGTTCGCGGATGCTTTGGCGCTCTAGGCTCATCTTCAAGTGCATTGCAAGACCTCTTCGCTTCTGCACCGTTGTGTCCAACTAGCGGTGGACAATGTGGTTCCTGAATCCTCTTGGTACACTGCTGCTCTTGTTGCTCACGACTGCTTGGTAGCTCAAGAAAGCTATGCCACTTTTCACTAAGCTGCCTGAAGAATTGAACAGAGCGGATACTGAGATGTTGCACGATATCAACAGGAACGCCGTATGTCTGCACGCCGATTTTCTCAGTGCGTCCTGCTTGCAGGTCAAGCCCACTCTCAAGCTCCATCTCTGGTTCCTCGATAGCTTCTTCGCCTACTTGCTCCCGATAGCCATGCCCGAAATGAGCGCCGACAAACTCTCGCCCGAGTGTGATGGCGGCATGCCGATATTCAAGCGTTGTCAGACGGCAGCCGAGCCATACAGCGGTTTCTCGAGCGACTACCCTGGTAAGTCGTTCCGTCTCCCAGGGGCCGTTACTGCTAGCCCATACGTAGTCGCTCCAGCTACGGCCAGTGACATGGCTCACTAGATGCTCGCTCAGCGGATGCACGTATGCAAGGAATACGCCAAAGAGCTCTCGCGCAAATCTCCTCAGACCTTGTCGGGTGTGTCGAAGGGGCACCACTCCCTCAACACGTGGGGCGACAGTGGACGAGGCTGTCTGATGATCTGTGAGTGTATTGTGGCACCGATAGTAGCATGCCGGGATGTCTGTGAGGTGATTTGCGTAAGAGGTGATGCTGTTCGGCCTAAGGGCGCGTCGATGCGGGACGTTGCAGACATTGTCGGATGATGATGGGCTAGCCAGGAAGCCCATCAGCGACTGTGGTGGATGTGTGTGTTGTAATCGTTATGCTCAAGAGATGTCTGGGCTCCGTCGTCGCGTCCTGCTCTGCTGCGTCGCGGCTAGATGGCTGCCGCTGCATTTGGTGGGCGCGTCATGTTAAGTAGCTTGCTCGCAGATTTTGCTGTGCCTGCCAGGGCCGCAACAGCGCCTCTACAGGTGTCAAATCGACGCGGGGGGACGCGCGATGACCTGTAGAGACCATTGCGACCACTGGCAGGTATTTTTACTGCTTTTTGTGATGGTAATTCCAAAAATTGATTTCTCGCTGTTTGTCGTGTTTCACTGCGCAGCTATGCCCGGAGTGACAGGCTGTGGCAGACACCGGACGCGGTGCGGACGTTGACCCGCGCCGCCCCACTTCATCCCTCCTAGAGAGGGACCAGCTGTCCCCACGACCTGTCGTTTTCCATCAACCACTATCTAAACATGCTTTGGTCGGCCATCTAGATAACGGTTCCACTGATTGTGTGCTGTAGTTCTAGGCTCATAGAGGCGGTCCGCCTCGTCTGTCGTGTCCGCTGTACCTACAGTCTCCCCCCAACGCTCGGCGTCGTCTACGTATCTCTGATCCCCACTTGCCCAAGGATCTGCGTCTGCTCCATATACTCGATGGCTTTGGTGGCTAGCTGCGGCGTGCTCAGGATGGTCCTGAGGCTGTTCCGTCCGGATAGGTCGGCGAAGATGCGGTTCCGGAGGTCCTTGTACTTGCTGCAGCGAAGGAGGACGTGGGCGACGGTCTGTCGCCTCTCTCCACAACTGCAGCCGGGGCTAGTGATGTCCGGAACGTGCCGACTGAAGAGGAAGTCGTTGAGGCCTATCTTCTCGGTCCGCAGCTGCACCAACAGCGCGCTCTCTCTCTTGCTGAGCCTCTCGTGGAGCTGCAGCACCTTCTTGGTGGGCGTCGGCGTGTGTCTGTATGTCGCGCGGCCTTTCTTGTCTTCTCTTCACACTCGCTTGTGTCGACGGGTTGTGCTGCTCGACTGAGTCAACGGTGGTTTCCGCATTGGTCCTCTTCTGTCCTCGTCCAGTTTGCGACCGGTTCCTGGTGATCGGCGCGGGCTGCGTCGATACAGGGGCCTGGACGTGTCTGCTCCTTCGGACAGTGGCAGCTGGTGTCTCCAGTGGGATGATGTTCCTCGGTGTCTCCGCGACCGGGTGGTAGTACGGGCGTACGTCGTATGCAGCTCTTGCTTTTGCCCTATCTTCCTTCCTGCTTGGGCACTGATAACTCCATGCTTCATGCTCGCCTCGGCAGGCGGCACATTTCCTGGGTACATTCCGATCAAGCTTCGAAGGGGAGTCTCTGCTCTCGTGTTCTTGCGCGCAGTAGCCACATGCGATTGTTGCCTTGCACTGGGTTCCTATGTGGCCGTAGTGTTGGCACTTGAAGCACTGCTTCACTCGGCACTGTCGCTCGTATCGCTCGCACTGAAAGACCTCGTCCTACCAGATCAGGCCCTCGTCGATGATCTTGTTGGCGTGCTCCAGCTTGGTGGACTCGATGGTGATGGTCGACGCGGTCTTGATAGAAGCGTCTCTGGTCAGCCAGCTTATGTGTCTTATTTCCGCCTGGGGTATGAACGGTATGTTTCTCTATAGGATCTGCGTTCTGTTTTCTTCGTACCTGCTCATGTCCATCGTGCTGGTGCATGTGCCGTAGGCCAGGACACCGTACCTCAGAATCTGCACTGCAGTCACACTGCCGATTCGGTGGGCCCAATCATCCGCGAACTGTCGCAGCGGCTCGACCTCGCCGCTGCTAGCTGTCTTAATGCTCAGGTCTTTGCTCTTCAGCTGGTTAGAAGGGACAGTCCTCACGCTTGCTATGTTCTCGTTTCGCTCTGCTCGATGGCACGCTCCACATGGTTTTTCGGACTGCGTAACGCGCATCTCATCCATGTATTGGGCAATTTCCATCATACGAGATGTCTGTTGAAGCATCTTGAAGCTTGTGTCTCGGGTGTACTGCTTTTCTCTTTTGTAAAAGAGCTCAAAAAGCCGGGGCTGATATATTTTCAGCTGACATTCGAGTTCTCCCGTCAAAGCCAAGTCCGAGAACATCCGAGCCACCATGGGCGATATTCTTGCTTTCTGCGTTGGGTCGCGGCGGCTGAGGCGTTCGATCTCATCCATCACATTTTGCAGACCAATAATCCCTCTTCTCTGTTCATCCGCCAGAATGGTGAACAGCATCAGAAGGCAGTCATAGAAAACAGGCTTCTTCGTGTGGACACTGCACACGTTAGGATTCGGGTAGGTTACGTCCCGCCACCATTCGTTACGAAGTTCCGGCGACCCGGGAACTGCAGAGTTCAGCTGCAGTAGTGGTGTGCTTTGCATCAATTCGATGAACTCTTTGTACGCCATGAGTTCGGATGCAAGCTCTTCAGGCAGAGGCCTGTCGCATGATATCTCCTTTGCATGATTATTGTGCAGCATCTTGATGCGTTTGACAAAACCTCTTACAACTGTCCAAGACAAGAGATAATTGTGTGCCTCCAGCCAGATTTGTCAAGATACGGTCCCAAAAGACCGAGATGCCTTTAAAAGGATGTTCCTTGCCGTTTAGGTCGAGTACGCTTTCTTGTTTGTGCTCGGCCCGGGACATCGCCATCTCAGCGAAGTAGCCCGGGTTTTCCCTCAGAGACCACATGGCATCCTCACACTCACTTCTTTTGGCTTCGACGATGCTCAACAGGGCATCGAAGTCCATAGCGTGGGGTACTTGGTACGGACCTTCTTCCGAAAGCGACGGAATGGTCACTCTCTCAGTCTCTGTCTGACGACCCAATGGAGGTAAATGTCCTTGTATAGGATAAGTCTCAGTTAACAGCTCATGTTCCGGTATGCCGTTGAGGATGACTTTGGCACACTTGACGAGGAAGTCCAAGATGCGGTCTTGCACCTCCAATATCACCATGCCAATCTCTGGGGTTACTGACTCGGTGCTGTTGTACTCGTTAGGGTCTCCTGTGACAGTCCAGAAGCCGCCGTAGGTGGCTAGTGAAAACTTTCCGGCGATCCACATGCAAAATTGTCGGTCATCCTCAATGAACGTTGGTTTGATGGCCTGCGTCTGGATACCCAGATACGCATTTTGGAAGTCGGTAAGAGAGAAGACCTCGGGAGGCGTTGGACTTGTTTCGCAGACTTTGTCCTGACCGGGTGGTTCGGCCGGTGCAGGTGAGGGCTCTGCCGTCATATGGAGGTGTGATTCATTGCGCGACGCAGCAAGTCATTGATGTAGCTTCGGAGTAGAAAGTCATATTTATCGAGTGGCTGTCGAACGAGTGTAATATAGTAAAGTACGAGTAATGCTCACCACCCCTATGCCGGCCTATGATGCCTGCGTCGCCAACCTCATTACAACCGTCCGACAGCGCCGACAGTTCATCCATCCGCCTCCCTTGAGTATATGTCGAGTCTAGTGAGGACAGCGCGACCCACCAAAGATATCCTCTTCATCAACAGCCTCTACCGATTGGCATTCAGGGGCCGCAGCAACAGGACCCTCTACAGCGGCAGGTCCCTCTATGGTTGCAGATTCCACCATCAGATCACAAAAGACAGGTCCCAGAGGGTCGTGAACACGATCAACTATCTCAAGTTCTGACTCTGGTGCCAGCACAGACGTTTCCCACTCTCGAGAGCTGGTGATATGCGGCGAAGCTGGTGCAATTTCACAGCTCGACTCGATAATAGGCTCATACGCAGCCGGAACCTCGGATTCAGGACAGCTGATTGTGCTGAAGTCATCAGAGGGTGCTGCGTCTTCCGGTTCGGGCTCGTTCTGCACCTCCGTGAGAGATTCCTTGGTGTCCAGTGTGTTTGTATTCTGGGTGTTGTAGAGATTTATGACGCATCGCATAACGAACTTGATTAGAGCTGTATTGTTGACGTCTTGCAGAAACGCCTCATTGGTGAACACCATACGATCGCTCTCGAAGGCAGTTTTGGCCTTGTGTCGCACAAACTCGTGGATCCAACTATCAGGACCAAGACGCGAGAAGTCTTCGTCGATGACATTCAGTACCTCTGCAAGACATAAGTCTCTACTCGAGTCGTTTATCTCGCATTTTGCCAGAAGCTGCAGCCCGGCAAGGTCGTGGTCGGTTGCCGCAATGAAGACTAGAACCGCCGCCTTGAGGTTGAATCGTGACCGATTTACCCATTGCTTTATTTGGAAGGCGGGTATTTCATACGTCTGTTTGTACAGATAGTGCACTACGGCATGACCGGTCCGTGAATCTACGTCTGGGAAGGAGAATCGCGCTGCTGTATCAGACTCGGTCCATTGGGAAGGCAAATAATGGCGAGGTACATAGAACGTAGTTTCCTCTGGACCAAAGTGCAAAGTGACAGGAGCTTCAACGTATGGACTACACACTTTATTTAGGGTTCAAATCTCATTACGTGGTCTGAAGGCAAAGAAGACGTACGAGGTCCACGGTTCTCGTAGAATCTCCTCAGTAGTCGGAGCTGGCTCCACAAACTCAATTTCCTCGAGATGTGGCTTGTCTTCGGATTCAAGAATTTGCGGCTCATCTGGTGGTGGGGGAGGCTCCTCAAAGGGAGCTTCTTGAACCATGCCACTCTTCAGAATCTTATTGTTTTTCTTCTTCATGGGTTTGGCTGAAAATTCGAGAACGATATGGGAGCAGACAGACAGTAAACCAAATCTACCAAAATGCGAAGTTGAGGGGGAACCGCGCCTTGATCATAGTCGCATTCCAACCACCTGCATGTACCCCGCTGGCCCAGGCCAGTCAGCTTCTAGCACGTTGCATGCATAACAACAATATCTTGGCGTAGATAGGGAATAAATCGTCAAATGATTGGGCCGAGATAGCAGGAAAGAAGGTATCATGCCTCGGTACATAGCCAGCTGTGCTAGTAGAAGACTCTTCGATCTATCGATAACCGGCGCTAGCGTATCTTCTGTAATGGACTGAGGCGACCACGTTGTTGTCATCCTTTATGCCTCCAACGGATCGTTCCAAGCTTTCGACTCTGACTCACTTGTCTGGATGACCCATCGACTCAGTAAGGTCTTAAATTCAACACACAACACTATACGTACATGTCTAGACCCGTTCTACCCATGAACTGGGCGTGTGGGGCACTGATTAGCATACATATCGTTTCAGGGTCTCTGAACTCATTCAAAACCACGCTTCTTAACACCCTTGACTCGCTGTCCGCATCATGAGGAACATGACCTAGCCAGCATGCGTACTTAACGACAAGTGCGCTAAGATTCGTACCCATTTCGACCCTTTTGAAAAATTTGAACAAGGCCATGCTGTCCGCGAATCTTACATGAGGTGGCTTGACTCCATGACTCAGCAGTGTCTTTATGAGATACACATGATCCCGGTGCATTCCAGAGTGGGCCAGAAGGACAACGTTGTCCATGTTTGTATCGCCGTTTGTTGTCATGACGTGCCGCATCTTGATCCATCTGACGAAGTCCTCCATGGCGACCTTGGCTTCCGACGCCAGCGTACTATAGATCAGGGGTGGGAATCTCCTCAGCAATGGGCTGGTATTCGTCCTCACGCTCGTTCTGATGAACCTGCTGAAATCCAATCCGGTCTCCGTAATCGCACCAAGTTGCTCGATCTGACCATCCCTGCTCAATTGTACATTGTAGAAGATGAGAGTGACTTTAGTAGGGTCCTTCCGGTGCGAGTCCTTGAGTTTATCACTCATATCGGCATCCTCCATGTGGTCGACGCATTTGCTGAACCCCATCCTTAGTGTCATGGATACCTGGACCTGATCGACAGAATTGTGATGGCATCTGGATGATGAACATGTCACAAGCAGGGGTGACGAAATAGTCTGGCTTGGTTCTTTCAGTACGCCCATGTACTGTGGCGACTCCATCACGTGCTTTTTGATTGTTGGCGGAGCTCTCATCCGAGAAGTGTGTGATCACGAAGAAAGAGGTCACAATAGTTCAGATGTAGATGTAGCTAACAGAATGTGGGTCACACGTCACACTGCAGCGTACTTCTGTCGTGTGTCTCTGCGTCCATATGTGGCATCCATTGATTGGCTACCAACGCTGCAGCGAGATGCGCCTACCAGACTTATGATTGAGTAGCGTAGAGAAGACATATACGCACACACATTGTGTGACTGCTAGGACTTCAGATACAGTAGCCTTCGGACAGTCAGCCCCATCACCGCCTCCTGTTTGGTCAACACTTTGTTAAGACGTCTGCAGTTACTCACCCTATCTCTGCACATAGCATCAGGCGTCCAGTAGAAGCACAATTACTGTGTTACGTTGTATGACGCTTATTTCCTGACGCGAGTCTTCATCCTCTCTTTTAAAAAGCATGCCTGCTAAAGACCACATTGTGCACTACAAGCTTGCCCCAGCAGAGGTATTACACTTCAAGCGAAATCTCTGTTTTGTCTTGAGATATACTTCTGATCGCAATCTAGAGTCAATCAGAATTCACCAGTTCAATCTCACACCTTCAGGAATACGGCTATCTATTTTGCAATGCTTGCAAGAGTGTCAAGGGGTCCAGATGTGACCGAAGTGATATCGGGAACCACGTTGTAGCGACGATCGATCAACCATCCCTCGACTCGGCGCTGACTTTTTCTGGGTCTCGGATGTCATTTGCTTCTGACAACCTGGAAGTCATCAACGCATGATGGTGAAGCTGAACCAGGAATCGCCATGAGTATTTGATGAAGGGAAGGGCAACCAAAGATGCAGTCCTACGGATATTCTCTTGGCTGGAACTTCAATCTATATGCTGGCAAGATGGTCGTCGAATCAGCCAAGGTGCTGGCAGGACAGGATACCCCAAATTCTAGAATTGTGCAAAGCGTGGGGCAGACTCATTTCGACAAGACCTAAAACAATGAGTTACGCAAGGCCCTAGGTGCGACCTAGTACGGCGAGGCAAGTCAACTTGGAAAAAATTTCCACTTTTGAGACGTGAGCTAGATCAATACGCCCCGTGATTCTAGCAGTTGCATAAGATAGGAGGTTCGACACAGCAGCGGAGGTTGCGGAGTCAATATGGCTCAAAGGGGTACGTGCAGGGGTAGTCGCGGAGTCAATTCGGGGCTAGTACGTGGCTCTTGTGCCTCACTACAGTTACTCAGCCTCACTTCTCGGGGGATTGAGTGAGTCAACATTTTCCCCACGGATGACTCGGCCCACCACGGCGCTGTGATATGCCTCATACATGTTTGTCTTTCCTTTCCAGATATCATCTTCCACGTCGAACAGCACGCGTTTCTCAACGCCTGGACCCCAGTCCTGTGGGATGTCGCAGAGCTTCGAAAGAGTGAGTGATTTCAGACGGAGACCTTGCCCGATCTCTGTAAGAGTCAACTCCCAGGTATTCCGAGGATTACCCAAGCGCACTAGAGATGTGCGGGTAAGCGTGAGAGAGTGCAGGGTACTTTTATGAGCAAAGAGAAACTCCACTAGCGTGGCCCTGTCTGTAGCAATCTCAAGTTCGACGTCGCGAAGTTTCCTCCAAGGTGAGTGGTGGGTAAGGTGATCGAGTAGCTTGATGGAAGCTCGCGAGCACGCCTTCGCGTCAGCCGCGTACACCTCCTGAAGAATCCCATCAGCCAGTCTTCCAAAGGCAAGGCGTAAGTTTTGGAGCTCGCTAGTCGCTGTGAGAAAGTTAAAGACTAGCTGCGCGGCAGTGTCCAGGCTACCCACCAGTTCATCCTCGTCAGACACCCTGTAGTCGAGATAGGTAAGGCGGGTCAGCGCGTGCTTCATTAAGTGCAGCTGCGCCCAAAATAGCTTGCTTTGCTTAGGCGTTGCGAAGTCAGAATAGGCTTCTACGTCCGCTGCTGCAGAGTTACGATGCACGAGTCGACAGGTACGTGTCAATTCGTGTCCATCGCCATCCCAAAGGTGTTGCAAACGCTCTGGGGTGGCAAAGGCTGGTCCACCAACGTAAATGCTCATTTCTTGCAGCCTGCAGTCTCCTTCTCTAACCCATGCGAGCGATTGGAGCACAACTGACAGTTGTAGCGCTTCAACATCTTCATCTTCTTCATAATCCGTGGAGTCTATTATTGAATAGGGGTGGAAGTACAAGTCGCGCCATTGAAGTCCCCAGGTGTCGTCGTGAAGAAACCCTGGCTCATGCTCGAGAGCTTTGAGCTTTGGAAGCGTGCCAAGCGCCTCGCAAAATTGCTCAACTGCATTGTCCTCTGCTGTAGAGTCATATGCCCTGTGAGGGTGAATGAGTGTTGTGCGTGGAGAGTGTAATACACGGAAGCGCAGTTTGTTCGTTATGTCCCGAACCTCTTTTTGTTGCTGCTCACGGTCCAAGTTGTATGAGTCGTAGAGTGCTTCCTTCTGTTCTCTTGACATCGCAGTCCACTCAGAGTACGGCATGAGCTGGTCGCGGATTTTCTTATTGTTGTAGTAGGTTGTTTCGCGAGCCGTATTGAAATCTAGGTCTGGGTCGCCCGGCTGGTGCGTGCTCATCGCCCATGTGTCGAAGTCAGGAAACTTCCTGTATCCATGGACCCTGCGGAGCACCAGGGTCTTGACAAAGGAAGAGAGTATAGGATCCAGAGAGATGTTATACAGGGAGTCGCAACCACGTGTGCAGAGCTCGAAGTACACTCTTTCGAAGAGAAGAGAAGCTGCGAGTATGTTCAAGCTTCTACACGTTTGTCGGACCTGCTTCCATTCTGCCGCATCAACGTAGCCTAAAATCAAGAGCAAGAGCTCATCTGGAAGACGGAGAGGCGATGCTAGGCTGATATCCATAGTGGTGGTTGCTATGCAGACCAGCGTACCCCTTCTCGACCTGAACACAGCTCGGTCCTGCGCGGGGCCAAGCTTGTTCCCGGCGCTTGCCTTATCCAGGCCAAGCTAAGTCACGTTCCGCATGGAGTCGTTGCCGTCCGTGCGAGGATGAGTCACACTACCGTGTCTGTGCTCGTGCCGAGCATGTTCGCGTGCCGAGCACCTCAGCACCCCAACGAGTCTCACAAAAATGAGGTTATTAAGCCACCCACAACAGCTGTATATTCATAGTATCGTGGTGTTGTACTAAATGAGACTGTACAAAACTTTCTATCTACTTGAATTTTTTAGGAAGCTTAACATTGCGGCCGCGTGCGGTTGTTTTGGGCGGAGGCGATGGGGAACGTGCCAGGGGACTGCGAACACCAGCACCACCTCTACGACCACGTTTTTGCTTCTTTTTTGGCTGGGGAGCTTGTGAAGCTGCTCTCTTGCCTTTTTGGGATAGTTGTAGAGCTTTTGCAGCGTTGCGCTCCTGTTTTTGACGCTCACGTTCAGGTTCAGCCTTACGAGCGTCAATTTGTTGGCGCTCCTCAGCCTTGTGCTCTGCTGCCTCATCCTTCCTCCGTGCAGCTGCCTCACGTTTACTGTCTCAACTGCTTGCGCTTGGCCAGTCCCTGGGCTCTACGATACATAGTGGCCAGAGCGAGCTAGGTAAACTTGTTTCCAGATCCATGTCGGATCCTGACCCAGCAAAGTGGGGCTGAACCTCGCATCAAAGAGAGCAATGAGGAAGCGATGGGATTCAACAGAAAGTCTTTGTTGCTCGAGGGAACTAATGTAGAGCGAGCGGGGCTCTGTAGCGTTACATCAGGAGACTGACGTTACCCCGCTCTGCATGCATCGTTACAAGGGTTCTTATTATAGTTGTGAAGAGCTGATTTCTGAACCGTGAACAGTTCTGTCTACTTCGACTTTCGATTTCAAATGTTTCCTTGGGCGTAACGAACACAAGTCACGGCAATGGAAACGCTCGCTTTACAAAACATGCCGCCCGAGATCCTGCTAGATATTCAGTCAAACCTCAGCTACGCTTCGCGCATCGCTCTTCGACTTACGTGTCGTGAGCTTCATCTTAAAATCGATGACCCCGACCGACACGCCAACGACAATCACACTGGAGCTGAGGATCTTGTCCAAACGACTAGAAGATGCTATAGCATGAAAGATCTACTTGAGATTGAGATGTGGCCGGAGTACAACTCTGCTCAAGACAGGTCAGCCGGATCTAAACAGCCATTCGCCGGATTTGATTTCTTTGCGTGCAATTCCTGCCACAGGATTCGCTGCGCCAGCAGATTTTCTAATGCCATGATGAAAGGGAAGCGAGGAAAGTTAGGGAGCGGGACTCATGCAGAGAAAAGCGGGCGCTTCTGCATCTCGTGCGGGATACGAGTCGGTATATATAAGCGAGGTGATTGGCTCCAGTACGGAGGAGCCCTCGGAAGCTGTGCATACATATGCCGCAAGTGTGGAAGCTTTGTGCCAGTCAGTTTTGGATACCTGGCGGTCAACGAAAGAGTGTGTCTTGATTGTTAGAAGCACCCAGTTGTTGTTGAGATTGCCCGCCATCTATCAACCAGGTGACGTCAAAGTCACTGTTGGATGCTGCCGAGTGATCCTAATGGAAAGTCAAAACTACCATGTAGTAGAAAAGGGAGCTTCTCGTTAAGTCTATCTTCTCATATATTTCCGTATCCCCGCGGTCTTATAACTATGTATTCCAGACCCCCTACCTACCTACCTCCATGCGACCACCACGATGCGGGCCCGATGCGTGCCCAATCTGTATTAGCGCAGGTAGGACTTACAGAGAAAGTACTGTATTCATTTAGGGAGAGCACTGTACACGTAGCGATCTTACTGTATCGAATTCTGGCATTTACACGTGCGCTGTGGCGCATGGGAATGAGTTTGCGATCTGGGCGTGTGAGAGAGATGGCAATCTCGACCCCTGAACCCGACCGCGACCGCGACCGCGACGCGACATCCTTGCCAACCGAGCTACCAGCACCACTGAAGAGACGCGCAAGAAACACCGCTAAGCAAAACGAACACTACCGCAGGCTACTAGTACAGCCAGACCTATCAGCCGACGACTCCGACACCATCCAGGTCGAGAGCAGCCATCCCGGCC
>MU006425.1:0-13628 GCA_010093695.1 Plenodomus tracheiphilus IPT5
CAGCCTCGTGCAATAGACAGCAGACAACGCTTCAGCCGCCGAAGATAGGACGCTGAACACTTGGAGAATCTCTTGGAGAAGCCGACTCTAAGCCAGCCTGCCGCCGGCAATACTAACCCACGAGCGTCTGACGAGGTGCATTAAATAGAGAAGAAGCGTTCTAGATATAGAGAAAGGGTTCTGACTTGGATGATAAGCTACAAGAAGAAGCGAGCCAAAGAAGATATATGGGCTAAGGAGGCCGAGACGTAGCATAAGAAGTGTAAAGTTAGATTAGCGTTAGTAGCCCTTTCGGCTCGGCCGCCGGGCGTAAATAAATTGTGTGTGTGTAACGATATATGCGCTAACGCTGATCGCACTGAGGATGTACCAGAGCGACCATTCTTCGTCGTCACACCTATAATCGGACGCAAACGCAAGCATTCTGCCGAAGCCGATGATCAGTCTGATTGGAATGAATGCAGCCAAGCTGAGGGTTCTGGAATCATGTGCGGCCACGAAATAGATTGCATGTTCAACACATACAAGACCGGCTCAGGGTTTAAGTGCTTCTGTGGTCCCACCCGCAAGAAGCTACGCAGGAAGGACCCGAAGGAGGTAAAGCAAGAGGTGATAGAATTCGCCCTCATCATGCGCAAGAAATACGCGCTGGACGACATCTTCGCAGAGTCTCGAAGCGCGCGTATTTCCGCGGCGAAGCTCCCGAATAATAGTCACAGACCTACTTACGCGGAGGTAGTGTTTACACCACCTGTTCCGCTGCCACACCCAGATGCAAGCGCGGCAGCCTATATCAACTCTCGAGGATTGGATCACATACTGGATGAGATGTTACATCTCTCTGGTGAGCGTTGTGGCGACGGTACATTTGTTGTACACGATGGCGAACGCCAGGAGAATCCCATCATCATCACTAGCCAGGGTCCGAAAAACCGGATGAAGTTGAGTGGCGAAAATGTGGCGCTAAAGCGTCTCTTCACTCGTCTGAGGGACAGCAAGCTCCTCCACACAGCGCGGTACAGTCCCGTGGATCTTTGTTGGAAGAAGGCAGGTGGGGTCGGCTCGTTCAGCGAACAGACTGGAACTGAGCTGACAGCCATCATCAACAAACTCAACGCTGGATACGTGAATGGTGGGGTATCTCTTACCGTAAGGCAGTACATGGATGGAGGGAAGAAGTTGCAGTGGGCTTGAGTGATTGTTGGTGAGCGTGAATATAGGGGTATTTGCTGGCATTGCACGCGATATCTTATTTGATCGTGGTGTCTAAGACATTGGTAGTTAACAGACTTCTTCTACGCGAGACTTTAGAAATCAATGAAAGTACCGAAAGGTTCGGACACAGTGAACCTGGCGTGTAAGCATAGCTGCTGGGGCGTATGAATTGAAAGGCGTTATTTATGTTGAAACCTGTGACATTTGCTTCCGACGTGCTATATTGGGTACATTGTACGTGGTGTCAATCATACGATCAATCTCAAGGCGAATCATACTTCCTGACTTAACGGTCTCTAAAGACTGCTACCCAGTGCAATTTTGACGTCTTCAAGTCGCTGCGCCAAATGAAGAGGTGGTGGTGAAATAGGTGACGTCTGTGCTACACCTCCGGTTTGACTTAGCGTGTAGTCCTAGCGCCTTGGCATCTGCGTAATGCGAACTGTATGCGTCGCAGGCTTCACAACATCGATGCAGATGTCGTGCTTATTTCCATCCACTGTGAAATTCCAAACGAAAGAGAGCCCGAAAGACGCGTCGTGAGAACGTAACGACTCGGATATTCTCCGAAAGTGATTGCTTTGCGGCTGAGCTTCCCCTACAGACGACCTGGGCATCAACTTTACCTGGATATTAGCGCTACTGGGACATTTCCGACGCCTGTAATATAGCGGATACTGCCATGCGTCTTGGGCATGTCTGCTCCCAGATACATTAGATAGGACTATGAAGCTGTCCGTCTACATCACGACAACTACTTGGACACAGTCCTACATGTTGAACTGAACCTTGTCTCTAACCAATCTTCGTGTAGACTTGCGCAACAGACACGACGTCATTCCAGTCAGGAAGATTCTGCGGTCTCTTCTGGACGTCATTCTGCCGCCTCTTTCGAAGCTAGTCCCGGTTGACGCATGAATTTAATGAATTAGTAACCGGCGCGACCTCACGAGAGCCTCGTCGATACGCCAGACACTTCTGGTCTCCAAGACGAGCAGGGCAGCCAAGCATGTGTGTGCTAGATTTTGCTCATTGGTAACCAGATCCACGGCGCTATATTGAAGAAATTCACAGGCAGGTTGAGACGCTAAGGTCGCTACGTCAGGTGCGGACAGGTCTATTGGACATATGTCTACTGTTGATATAAATACATTGTTTTCTTATCTTTACTACCCAGCCCTGTTTTTTTGATTCTTTCTGCTCTCGTCACATGTCCTATTCAATCCTTCCGTAAGTTTTATCTTATCTCGCGATATCAGCTCGTCTCAGGTGACTTTCTCGTCAGTCGTGGCAGGTATACATTATCCAGATATGCAAAGGCATCTCTAGTCGGCTCACTATCGTTTGATTACTAACGACACGCGATACAGTAGACACTCTCAGCAGCATACCGCTAACCATGACGACCAGAGTTGTGAGTTGGGATGCTTAGCTTGACATCCGGTCTTTCAGGCGCGACGTTGCGTACCTCAAAGCTCTCGCAGTGAATCATGGTTGCCAAGAGATGACTCTGAAGTGTTTTCCATTCTACCCCGGTGACTGCCGCAGCAGTGAGGTGAATATGACACCCTGCAGCCTTGTGGCAGTATAAGACAGTCCCTCCAAGCTTGTTTCCTCGCGCCCGCCTTTCCAACTCCACATTCTGCCGACTTTGGTCCTCAGCAGATGTCCAATTCCCTCCCACGCAGCCAAGTTCCATCCACGACTGCAGTATGCCACGGCAATCCTATTTCGGACCTCCGGACATTGACCCGGGTGAAGCGGCCGTCCGCGATTTCGCCGATCATGGATTCAACCATCTTAACCTTCCAATTCTGAAGAAACCCGAATCTGAACTGCCTACCCCACCCGACTTCAGATTACTCACTGCGGCTGAGAAAAAGCAGTATTTAAGTCTGATGCATCGCAAGCTCGAGAAGGCGGCAAAGTACATCAATGAAGAGCACGTCATGGGCTTGGACTATGATCGCCCCGGACTCTACAAAGAGGCTATTCCCGTTGCCCTTGCTCAAGGACCCGTAAAGCTTGACATGAATGTCCAAGCTCATATTCGACTTTTGATGGATCAAGATCTACACCTGAAACACGTCTTCGAGAACAACGGCTATATGCAAGATGCGGAAGTAACCGTAGCAATGCAAGACTACATTCGTACATGGAATGAAGTTCGGCACCTTTTGGTTTGGCAGACACCAGGCGAGACTGAGGCTGTGAAGACCCATAACGTACAGAAGATGATGAAAGACGTATTTGGTGACATTGTAGATGAGTAGCTACAATAGTCCAGAGGTTTGTTTGCAAAGGCGTTGAGGTCAGCCAGGCTGTTGTGTACATTTGTCACGGGCAGCAGGTTCCAAAGCTGGACTGACATGACCAGATAGCAAGACAATCCAGGTGTCTCGTCGTCTATAGCACCTCGAAAGACTCTTTTTGTGAATAATTGAATAATCACTGGGTACTATGCGGTACGTTTGCAACTAGAGGTGAAGGCGACTCGTCCTAGTCACACCGCGTTTGCACGCCGCCCACCCGTCCCCACCACGCGTCGTATTGTGGACGCGTGACAATCGCTTACTTCTTGCACAACCCTTTTGAACCTTTCTGGTATTGCAACAATAGCAGACGTCGTCCGCCTCAAAGCCAGCACTCACACAAAAAGCAACCCTCGCACTGCGACCCATCATCTCAAACACTCTCTGCTCTTCACAACAATTACCATCGAAGCATCGCTTACCGCACTAAAATTTACTATTTCCACACGAAGTTATCCTCGCAATGTCACCACTCAGCTACAACCGACTCCTCGCACGCCTGGACTCACTCTTCGACGCCCTCCCAACCCAGTTCCCTCACCCCGACGACGCCGCCCGCCTCCACGACCTCAAACGCGCCATCAAATCAGGCCAAGTATCCGCCCAACGCGGTGTCAACGGCGAAGGCGACAAAGTCCTCTCCCCCGGCCGCCTCAAGCGCTGGGTCAACGCCAAAGTCCAAAAGATCCACGACACCTACGACGAAGAGGCCGGTCTCAACGTAGTCATATCTTCCAGTCATCCCAGCAGCTACGCGCACAAATCAGCTCAACGCACCAACGGCGTCCACATTGACCAGAACGATGGCTCCCACGACATGGAAGATATCATCGAGAGCATCGAGCAGCCCTCCCCCCACACCGACAGCAGTAAGGAAAACGCCAACGTCAAGCGCGAACACCCCGCCATCCGACCCACTGCACCACCTAAGCAATCAGCAGTCACCAAACGCATTATCCGCGGAAACAACATATTCACCGGCGTCAAGAAGACAGCCTCGAAGCGCACACGCAAGACCGCTGCTAAGGCTCGCATCATTTCGCCTGCTACCCCTGCTGCCGTCATCGCCAGCCTGACCGATCGAGAAGCTGCGATTGCTCTGCTTGGATTGGCGAATGCTAGTCGTGCTATTGGGCATGAGCGTAAGAGCATTGCTGTATCGACGGTTGCTGCATCGACACTTGGTCATTTGAAGGTTCCTGCTGGCGCTTATAATGCTGGTGCCGCACCTAGACAAGTCTTCCTGGCGGGTGTGCAGTATGCGATGGATAACTACGAGTCTTTGAGAAGTCAGATGAATGGGAGTGGCAACACTGCGCGCAGGGGTTTCTGGGATGTCGTTTGAGTTTGTTATTTTATATCATTGAGATATGGGTGTACTATTATATGGAATTGTGGGTTTTACTGGGTTATTTGGTAGCTTTATCGCATCGTCAGCTGGGTTGACACTTGCGCATGGCTATGGAGTTGTATACTCTACATTTTACATCGGGTATTGGTAAGCTAAGGTGGCTTCACGTTCACGACGTACATTTTACTCTCAGGGGATCTGTCAATAACGGTCTACCCTTCACGTAACTTCAAAGTTCATCACATCCTGCAATGTAAAGAGTGATCTTCTTTCCTCCGCTTGTCCGGATTTATTCATCCCCCTTCGAGATTGTCTATCATCGCGATTGCGATACACTAACTCAATGCTACGGATAATAGCTTTTTCATTGACTAGCTAGCGTTTGAGTTGTGATAGCTGAATGTCGTATGTGTCGTCTCCACAGATCCGCCGGACGTTATCGAGAAGATGTGCTTGAACCTCTTTCATGAGTTCTAGATGTGCTGTAGTGACGACTGCAGTGTGTTGTGAATACGTTGAAGACCAATACTTGTTGTTGTCCCGTTGCATTGGCTCGTCTTGGATCGAACCCCGGACTCAAGTATTCGATCCAAACCAGTGACCATCATCGCACATTAACCAAACTCTACTGTAGAATGGTAAATGCGGCGCACATCTTACAAAAACCCGGATGGCACCAGCGGCTCGTTCGGTAACCCAGTTGTAACTGAATTATGTAAGTGGTGAGCTGACCTTTTGACCTTTCCTATTCGCGATCAAATCCCTCACCCGATGTGCTTGACACGACGAATTCGGTAGTCCGAAAGCCATGAGCTCGTCGTCAATTGGTGCGTACTGGCTTCATCTGTATATTTTGGGACTCGGCTTCAATCAATAAATTACAAAGAATTGGCATTATAGGGACAGTACATATCTCCTTAATTTGATGTCGATATTTTGTGCGATAGTATCGGGAGATTTAGCAATAGACGGATAATGAACTATAGGGTAAATCACCACTGCATCTATCATTCATCACGTAAGTACCCTCCCAGTCCCTCCGAAGTTCTCCGTCTTTTCGACCATGGTGTTCATAGCTTTGCGACGAAGATTCAGCACGACAGCCAAATGACGAGCGTTCAGGGGCTCATTCTTCTTAGCAGCCAATATACGAGCCGTCTTGATAGCACTCTTGATCTGACGACCGTTGAAGTCCCGCTTTGCTAGCTTGGACAGCTCATACTCGTCGATGTTGACTTCCTTTGGATCCATTGTGGCAATAAAGTTGCGCCAGACTTGCTTGCGGTCGGTCTCCGAAAGTGACTCGTACGTTAGGGTGATATCGATACGCGACTCAAAAGCCGGATCAATGTTCGACATGCGGTTGGTGGTAAGTATCATGATACCGCTGTAGTATTCTAATAGGCGAAGGAACGTCGCAACGAGTTCATCGCGAATGAGATTGAAAGAGGACCTGGCGCCCATGAAGACATCTGCCTCGTCGATGAGCAGCACGGCACCAAATTCGGCGCAAAGTTTCAACGCCCTGTGGAGAACAGCCTCGACGACGCGTGGGTCGCTGCCCAGCTCGCTAGCACCCAGACGGTACAGTGGCCGACGCAGATGCTCAGAGACAGTCTCAGCGGTCAAAGTCTTTCCGACCCCCGGAGGTCCACAAAGCAACATGATCATGCCCTCTCCCTTGCCGGCGATGAAATCGTCAAACGGCTTGGTAGTCTTGTATTGATCTCGATCAACCAATGCGAGTATGAGATCTTTCTCTGTCTGCTCAAGTACCAAGTTTTCAAAAGCACGCTCTGACCACGGTATTTCGTGGAGTTTTGTCACATCGAAGTCTTCCCACTTCTTGTTGTCGATGTGAAAACCCGGCATGGTACCAATGGCAAGAAGGCATTGCTCATCCGTCATGGGTACAGGCTCCTCGTCGACACAAATTTCAGGAAAAATTGGTGCAATGGAGGGGTGCGGGGGAGGCATCATGGACGGATGGATGGGCACGCCCGCAGAGTGCCTGTTCATAGACTGAGCCCAAGTAAGTTGCCCCGTCTCGGCTAAGCTGGCATACTTCGGCGCCCCCTTGTCAAACTTGTAGTAAGTCTTCGCGTCTACAATCACGCGTTCGTTGATGCGATCGTCGTATTGACTCGTGAAAGCCAGGAAAGACTGGCTCCGGTATTTCTCGAATAAGCGGCCACGCTCTGTGAGAGTTGTACGGATGGCTTGTTCGTCTGGCAATGAGTTCAGAGGGGCGACACTCAGCGCAGTCAGGGCGCGCAGGCCATAGTAGAAATCCAGCTTCCATAATTGAGTGACGAGTCCACATGATCTCCCGTTCCACTCCACAACATCAACGAATATCTCGTAAGAGTCGGGGGCATCCACTTCCCGCTTCACGTGGCATTTGCGAAGAATCGCAGCTGACATGGGGGCCTGGCGAAAAACAATGGTTCCAGGAACGTACAGAAGCTGCACATCTTCAAATGCAATATGGCCAGTGTTTGTCGTGTCCTTGATGGTGTCGAACGACTCTTTGAGTAGCTCTACTAGGATTTGCTGGAGTAAAAGCAAATGCTGTTTCGTCTCCGATTCGGCGTCAAGCTCATCAGTGAACTGCTGCAGTGCATCCCATCGGTGGAGAAAAGGCAGAAAAGGTGGCGAGAACGACTTAAGTTCGTGCTGCGTCAACCCTGGGTAGCCTTCCAATACTGTCTCCAAAGCGGTGTGAAGCAATGTACTGTTCAAGCGGAGCTCGCTGACGTACCACTCCTCCTTGCTCTCATTGTACCTGCGATACACGTTGACAGCAAAAGCCTCCCGTGCTTTCTTCGTTTTTCCAGGTTCGGTAGTGGACCCGTACTGTAGCGGCGGCTCTTCAACCCAGTGGAACTTGTCTGGATCGTCCGCTCTGGGCACACGATACATATCCTTACTATCACATCGCTCGCCTTTCAATACCGCCTCCTCAAGATCTTCGTGGTGCAAGTTATCCTCGTCTCCCATGAATCCATCGCCGCTATCCGAGTTATTATCGTTTCTCTTTAAGTGGAGTCAGCATATGGAAACACACTAAAATCTCATTTCTCGAATAGCACACATACATCACTATGTCGGGGACGAGCTCGTCCTTTGCGTGGTCGCGGAGGCGGCGGGGCTGAATATGGCATACAAGGTTGAGTCAAATGTGCCAGGTGAAATGGCACAACCGGCGGAGGCGGCGGCATATAACTAAAATCGTTCATTATAGCCGGGAGAGGATGTTCGCCAGGAAGACTAGAGAAATCTCCGATAGATCCTGTGTCTGGGTACAGGTCATTTATGAACAACATGATCGATTGCCAGACGACCAGGCTGAGGCTTTATCGTCCAGGCGAGCTTGGCGTAACGCCGCACCGGTCAGTCTCCCGTTGCACATGTACGTAGTTCAGGCGCTGCCCATTGGCCGGATATTCGTTCGTGAATGCGCGGCATGATCGGATTGGACGGCGCACTTCAGCTGCTATGCAACGGCTTATGGCTTGCAGCCTTGGGTGAATGCCATAGGCCTTGATTCAAGGCAACAGCATCACCCCGCCTTACAATATCTGCAAAAACTTGCCGGGCGTCTTTTGCTGTCAACAACATTGGAAAGAATGTGAGAAAAAAAGTGACAGTCGTTGATCGAATGCCTCCTATCGCACACCAACCGCAAATTGATCCGATGCGTGTTGTAAATTCTGCAGGTAACGGAGACTTCATGTTTTGATTTGGTGGCTAGTGTGCAGTGGGCGGGTTGTAAGCGCCCAGCTTGGCAGACTACGGTACCTGTTTACCACGTCGCAACAATCAAGATTCAAGATGGGTTGACTCAATCCCTGTTCATATCATGAGATGTTGTTGGGGTTTGTGCTATATCCTATGTTGTTCCACGTGTGGCTGGGCCGGGTGCTTGTGAATAGTGTGCATGTGACATTGGGAATCTTGTGAAGCCCGTGTTAATCCATGACGTCATACGTTCCGACAACCTTCCAGTTACGACACCATCATTTGTATGCTTTCCATTGGAAGACGTTTAGCATTGTTCACTGCTTTCCGATGCGGATATCCCTGGGTGTTATAGGTCTGCGGAATCTACTCATCGATGTTATCAGCTAAGCCTCGCTGCACCCGGGATGCTGCGAGCTCAGGTGACCCTCAGGCAAAATTACCTAAGTAACGGCTACGGACAGGATCAATTCATATCACTAACGCGACCCAGCCGGACGACGAAATCTGCAATAACGAAACCTCCAAGTACTAATAGCTGGGGGCACTCATTGAGCAACTCCCATCTGCCGGCCTAATTACTAATAAGCTGTGGAACTGAATAGTCAGTCGTCTTATCTGCTTGGGCAACATTGGGCTTATAAATACCAACAACCTCTGATAGTGTTTCCGTTGGCTCGTCAGTCGTGAACTTGCGCACACGCTATCTTAGTGTACCAGGCTTTCGATGTGACCTATTTTGAAGCGATTGCTTCTCCGCCGCTTCCGTTATGTTATTGGCTGCGGCATTTGCTCTATAAATAAGAACGGTGCAACAGTTGTCTATAGCTGGTTCCCACGATGACACGGGTCGTGAACTTCAAACGACGTCTGCAGGTAAGCGCGATGATTATCGGGTAATATGGATTTGATCAAATCATACAAGATCCATTGCTCTGTCATTTTGTTACGCTAACTGCTTGCTAGTTCCAGAGCCTTATCTACCGGACGTGTTGCTGGAGGCTTGATGATATTTGCGGCGCATGAACCGTATCGGTCTCTTGTGAAGACCATTACAAGGCACGTGCATAGAGTTTGTAGAGGGTTATAGGCAAAGCTTGGAGCTGGCATAGCTGATGTGGAAGGAACAGACGCTGTCACGAAGTGATGTGTGCTGTGAAAGGTAGGTAGTGGCGTTGCGTCACACTGTGTTGGCTTTACTAGTAGCAATCATTGCCAAACATCCGCTCACCCAGTATAATATTAAGCTATTATGCCGCATTATGCCTTCTGTCAACCAGATCCAAATGCTTGTAATCCATATTCCTATAGCTGAATTTCAGCTAACCCTCATTCAATCCACTATAGGGAATGTGGGATATGCCTCACTTCACCTCTATCCCTACTTGTGCCCCTTCATCTCGCGGTGTAAAAAACAACTATAACGCCACATAACCTTTCTTCACGATAGTACAAGTCATAAGCAGGATGTTCTGACTATCCTCTTTTAGTCTATATTGCCTAAGCTGGCCGAGGTGCTGCATTGTGATCATGCAAGAGCATGCACTTACACAATGGAAATACTTGACAGATCTATTTTGTGATTCTCGTGATTGGGCATACGCCGCATAGACGCCTACGCTCAAGCCTCTCGCACATGCACACCTTTCGTACCATAACATCCTTTCTGTGCAGATCCTTGCCTTGACTGAGGAATGGTGTTGGCTTTACAGATAGCCATTGTTAGCCAAAATCTCTCATATGAATATTCGAGTAGGCCATTATGCCATAGTACACGTAGTAGCTACCAGACCCAAGATAGAATAGTTGCCTCGTCACCTACGTCGACAGGTCTCCGTGCTCCTCTACATATTAGCCGCACGGAGGTGCCTGCGCTTCCCATGGATCCCGAGTCAGAACTCCTCTTCAGGTATGCAAGAGGAACTGTACGTGTAGATTGCACCTAGAGTGAAAGTAAAGGGTAAATGCAGCACTGCGGGCGTTTGCTCGCCCGCTCAACCTGCCAATCTACGTACATCGCATCGACAACTGCCAATATACAACACCACACCAAACAATTTTGCTTGAAACCCAACATTATTCGCCTTATATACGACACGCGCACGCACCTACTACAAAACATCTATCTCACGCAAATACTCCTACTGACACGATGAAATGGCGTGAAGGACGAGTGTAGACGAACAGAACGATCCGGCTACAACTTGTACGTGCGTACATGGTACCGGGAGGTTTACGCGAGTCTTCCCGAAGCATAAATGGACTGTCCACAGAACGGAGATAGAAAAAGGCACGCGGCGAGCCGCCTTCGCTTTAATGCAGCGTTCCCGCAGCACACATGCGAAGACCGCTTGTGGAAGGAGCTGTCTGGAGAGACAGCTCCCTTCATAAAGTTATAAAGCGGTGACAAGAGCAACGTTGTTGGAACTGGGAGCGCCAACGCGAATACCACGAAGGACAGTGGGAAGCCCTTAGCCAATGCCAATAACAAGTAAATATTTACCAGTCGCCCGACTACCTCTGACAAGAGAAAGGATGCTCTAACGAACCTGACCGACACGTCATCTGCCGCCAAAGAATCTTCAGAAGCGCAAACGCAGATGGCGACCACGACCCAGCCTCCTCGCGGCGATCAAGACATTGTCGAATCAGGGTTGCTAGCCATCGAAGAACGGTGGGTTGATTACACACGTACAAAAGGATGGGATCCCCAGATCGAGGTGGATCTCTTCGACCTTGATCAAGTGATATCAAAAAACCCACTTGTCGAACAGAGTTCCGTGCGCGCTGTGGCGCCGAAGTCGCAATATCACAGGCGCCAAGCGTGAAAGTGGGTACCATAGGTAGGCTGCAGCTACTTCCTTGGGCCTAATTGAGGATTCACGCCTACATCGCACTTGCACCTCACCCCGCTCACAATAAAACGTACACCCATCAATAAATTTGATTAGAGGCTCCACCATAGCACCTGCGACTCAGATCGCAAGGTGCGTGCGTCATCAGCACAGCGTGGTCCTCAACACATTCTATACACCCACACCAACAAACACACTCTCTGAAATCCTCAATGGTTGTTTCAAAAGATCCGAAGGTCCCCAGGCTGGATAAAGGACCGCCCCAGAAAAAGGGAGCACGTTGCCCTCGAGAATGGCTGCGAGTTTTGGCAAAAAAGCTTAATATCACCCAGAATACCGGCCCCGGAGGTCTTGACGTTCTATACAAGAGATGCGATGACCACGACACGGTGTATCCTGATAACACAATCGATATTACAATGCCTCAGATGTACCAAGAGCTTGTTGCGGCGGAACAATCGAAAGCTTGGCCGGATTGGCTTCTGAATCGGAGCAAAGCCAGCAGCGGCACGAGCATCAATGAACAGACCCGAGCCAAACAGCCAAGCTCAGCGCCTGCGGAAAACAGCTATTGCAAGACTTGCCGGCGATAGAGAAACATTCGTCGACGAAGAAACTGAACCTGAAGATACTTCCACAACGACTTCTCGCGACCGAAGTCTACCTCCTTCACGGGTTGGAGAAGCTTCTATAGAAGAGCGATCAGCCAAGGAAACCCATGAAAGGTTGATTCTTCAGCACCCAGCACTGGCTCAAGCATCTTCCGCGGTTGAGATTATTTCTACAAGTGGTCCCCACTTTGGAGCTGCTGATGGACACCTTGAAGACGACAGCCCAGTGCCAGGAAATCTCCAAACATTGAAGCGCAAACGTGTTCAACGTCAGAGGGAGCGCTCTTGCAGGATAAGAAGCTAAGGTTAGCAGAGCCGCAGTTTTCAGCCACCCAGTCACAAGCTGTCGACGGTAACGCCAAAACGAGTGATGGTGCTGTAGTTCCCAACAAATCACCCCAGATTGATCCTGCAGTCTTTTCGATGACTAGGTCTCTTTCTACAGATCCAGCGCAGTTCCAAGAACCCCCACAGTTTCGCGTACCCCGGAGTCGTATTTACCAGGCCATGGAAAACATCGCGACGGTGTATACTCCCATCCGTCTGAACTCGAATCAGCTCAGAGACACAAATGGGCTACTTATGAAGGGGGAAGTCATCAAGCTCAAGCCGCCTCGCAACATCAGTGGTCTAGAGCTAGCCGAGGACATCGTGTCCAAAGAGAGATTGACCCGCACCGAGGCAACCGCCTCGGTTCAAGGTGTCATCAGATATCAGATACATGCGCCTACCAAAACAAATTCTGGCGAGAAGCAATTTGCTCTGCCCAAAACAGCGGATCACGCTGGTCACGGAAAGGCTGATATGTGCTTGGAAACCAGCGTGACAAGGAGCAACCCAGTGGCGCCAACACCAACAACAAACTTCCAGACAGTAATAGTAGATGGAAACCTCGTCAAATCTATGCAAGAGCTACAGACGCAAGATGCAGCGGCTGTAACTTTGGAGACAATAACCGTAACGCCGGTAGAACAACCTCCCAATGACGACGCTGCCACACAAAACTCAGACAACCTTGACGCTGAGAAGCCTATCACTGGTGGCGAAGAAAATGCCGAAGTAAAGAGGAAGCCACGTACTATCTGACAGACACGGGAAGGAAACGGTTTTATGGCAGGAGTCTTACAGAAAGCTTCGGACGCATTCCCACCAAAGAGGACGACACCTTTGATCCACGCCTATTGAACTGGCAAACCGTCAGCACTGTAACAGGGGTGACTGTAACTGTACAAACAGACTGTATTCATTTAGGGAGAGCACTGTACACGTAGCGATCTTACTGTATCGAATTCTGGCATTTACACGTGCGCTGTGGCGCATGGGAATGAGTTTGCGATCTGGGCGTGTGAGAGAGATGGCAATCTCGACCCCTGAACCCGACCGCGACCGCGACCGCGACGCGACATCCTTGCCAACCGAGCTACCAGCACCACTGAAGAGACGCGCAAGAAACACCGCTAAGCAAAACGAACACTACCGCAGGCTACTAGTACAGCCAGACCTATCAGCCGACGACTCCGACACCATCCAGGTCGAGAGCAGC
>MU006426.1:0-13454 GCA_010093695.1 Plenodomus tracheiphilus IPT5
TGACTGTGTTGTGTGTGTTGTGACCATGATATTTGAGGAGTGTCTGGGCTCCGTCGTCGCGTCTTGCGTCGTTGTGTTGTGGCTAGATGGGTGCCGCTGCATTGGTGGGCGTGTTATGTTGAGTAGCTTGCTCGCAGATTTTGCTGTCTGTGCCAGCCAGGGCCGCAACAGCAGCTCTACAGGTGCCAAAACGACGCGGGGGGACGCGCGATGGCCTGTAGAGACTGTTGCGGCCACTGGCAAACGTTTTCTGATGCTTTTGTGATGAAAATTCCAAAAATTGAGGTACTCGCTGTTGTCGTGTTTTTCCGCATTTAGTGATCAGCTCGCTTGTGTGATCAACTCGCTTGTGGCTCACGTTATCAATAAATAAACAGTATTAGTTTTGGTAGGGGCTTGGCAAGAACCGGCCACTCGCCCGTAAAAGCTTGGCAGAGTGTCTGAGATAACCCAAACGGGATTTTGTTATTAAGCCTCCGAACTTCGAACGGACCGATTATTGTACAGATGGCACATGCGTCTAGACTTTTGCTAGCCATAGAAGTGGAGAGGAGCCATAAGGAGCATGGAGCTGATGGCATGATCACATGCCATATTTCTGCTGTTTCTGTGATTGGTCTTGAGAATGATCTATACGAGCGAAATATTCAATAAGCTATTATCCATGTGTATACTAAATACGTTGCTCCCATTTATCTTCAACGTTTCGAGCCAATGCTAGGAGATTAAACTTCGGTCCGATCAATCACCAATCGCAAACAAAGACAAGGACCGTCCTCGGGCTATCACAGCACTGCAGTGCAGCGACAGATGACCAAGGAGACCAACATTTTAAATTCATTGGCAGCGTCCTCGTGTGATCCGGTACACGTATAAAAGGACGGCCAGTTTGCCAGCGAAGATGACACGTTACAACTCCACAAACACTGTCCGAAGCCACACTGACAAACCGCACGACCCAAGGGAAACGAGACTGTAAACTTTCAAAATGTCATTCTCACCAGACAAAGATATAGTTGACCTATCTGGCAAAGTTATACTCGTGACAGGTGGTAATGCAGGGCTTGGTTTCGAGTCTGTGTTGCAACTCACGAAGCACAATCCACAAACAATCATCATGGCATCCCGTTCCCAGGATAAAGCTGAAGCAGCAATGAAAGAAATCCAGATCACGGTCCCCAAGGCCAACATCAAGTTTCTTCAGATCGACATCTCGTCATTCGCTTCAATCAAAAAGGCTGCAGCATTAGTGATCGAACAATTTGATCGCTTGGACATTCTCTTAAACAACGCTGGCTTTGTGGCCGCCAGTACAGGGCTTACCGAGGATGGCTACGAGCTGCACTTCGGCACGAATCACATGGGGCCAGCTCTGTTAACCAGGCTACTGCTCCCTCTCCTCGACAAAACGTCAAAACTCCCAGATAGTGATGTTCGTGTGGTACAACTCGCCTCCGAAGCCCGTCAAATCGCCCCGAAGGGAGGCATCCTCTTCGACCAACTGAAAACCCCTTGCGAGAAAATTGCCGGACGAGCTCTTTACGGCCAGTCCAAGTTGGCCAACATCTACTTCATCAAGGCTTTGGCGACACGTTATTCAAGCATCAAGTGCGTGTCACTCCACCCGGGAGCGGTCAAGACCAACATAATGGAAAGCACGGTGAAGAAATATTCCTACATTGCATGGTTACTTAGGATTATAATCAACCTTGTGACCGTTGACGTGCACACGGGTGCACTCGGTCAGCTATGGGCATCGGCAGGCAGAGCTTCCGAGATCAAAAGTGGAGCCTACTACATCCCTCTCAAGAAGGAAATCACGACGAGCGAGCTAGTCAACAACACTGAGCTGGCAGAGAAGTTATGGAACTGGACCGAGAAGGAGTTCACAGATCGAGGACTGTGAGATGCACCGGAGCGAGGGAGATGGTAGCTGACTTTAGACTTTGATGTCATCATCAGGTGTCCTATGCCTGGGCTTTCTGCTGGATCGCACGACTATAGGCCTGTTCAAAGGCGTAGCATCGGCCACTTAGCAACGCAAGTATGCACTAGAGGTAGCAGACGTCTCTGCACTTCTTTGCTAAGGCATCTTATTAAGATATTTAGGCACCCTACTCTTAGTGCTCACATAAGCGCGTAACCTAGCCATAATAGACAAGCTGTAGTAGCCCTGCTTCTCTATACGTGCTCATCGTCTACGAGAATGTGCAAGTGGTGTTTGATGGCATAGAATAGAAACAGCGATACCTCTTAAGTATCAGATACAAAAGGGACTGAAAGTGGGACTTGCTGTAGATGCTGGCTGTGTCCCTTAGAAATGAAGCTTATAATAGACTGTATCTCATACATTAGGCGCAGCTGTTGCTAATTTTGCAACACTGGAGTATATGAAGTCTCCTTCAAGTTGAGTGTCTGCACCTACGTAGCAGCCATGCCCGTCCGCAAATCGATCAACAGAGTGCACAATAAGAAGCTGCAAAGATGTCAAACAAAGAGTAGAGGAGACGAGAAGGAAGACAAAGAAGCCGCAAGGCACTTTCATAGAGGGTGAAGATGATAACCCTAGCAAGCCGCAGGACTGCAAAGTCTCGCCCGCAGCTATTGCTGTAGTTACATTCCCCGACTTGCCCACATTTAAATTAACGATGCTAAAGGAGTAGAATGCGAATCATTGCAACTTAATGTACAACAGCGTGATTATAGTGCAGGCAAAGGCGTTAGGATGTAAATAGGAAAAGTAATCAATAGGAGGCAGTGACAGGGTGCGCAACTAGACTTTAAGCTTTAACATCACAGCCTGTAGGTTATATAGGACTAATCTAGCGCCTCTAAACCCTCCTCGTATATTACTATGAGTAATTACAGCTTTAAATGCGCTTACAAAGTAGGGCAGGAACTTAAGCTTTATAATGTAGGTGATCTAGTTGCGCAACAGCTCCTTAGCTTAGCAGCTGTGCGCCTGCTTTAAAGGAGTAAAACAGCCTACATTAAGTGGCTGTAGGAGGTAGGATAAGTAAGGAGGCATGTAAAGGGTAATAATCTTGTTATATTTGTAGTATTGCTAGGACTTAGGGGAGTTGTAGCTCTTATAGCTATTACTGCTCTATCCTGGTCCAAAGGGGTGACAGGTGAGTAGGAAGGTATGAGACCTCGCGCGGAAGTTGTCTGGCGATACGAAGGCGTGGGGCAAGAGTATTCAAGAAAGACAATTCAATCTTATTGCTAAGATAACAAGTTCAATCTGTATAAGAGATAAACTATTTGAGTTGACTACAACGAGCGTAATAATAAAACCTTTCTATCCTTATATGCCTGTTGCAATCTACGCTGCCGTCAGCGTCCTCACTGCCATCACTGATGCGAGCGATGGCTGTGATGCCTTGCCATCAGTCCCCTGGCTGCCATCTCCTGATGTCAGTCCTTGGAGTGATGGCAAGTCACGTGATCATCGGGCAAACTTGTGCCGACCACGTCACTCAGGCCCTTTGGTCGCAGGAAGGAGCCGCGCCTCCTGCGACCAAAGGGCCTGAGTGACGTGGTCGGCGAAGATCGCCCGATGATCACGTGACTGACATCCCGCCAAGAGGCTCCATCCCGTGACATAAAGGATGGCAGCAAAAAAAAACACGACAACAGCGAGTATCTCAATTTTTGGAATTAGCGCATTTTATCGTACGGAAACGTCTTCTCTAGACGCCAACCGACTAGCCAGCACCCAGGCGCAGCGCCCACTGCTACTGAGGCGCCATGGCGACACCGTGGCCTCGACGGGAGACATGGCCAAGCCCAATTCGCGAGCACGCTACATGCCTAAGTAGCTTTCTTCACGACGTACTGCACCGTATCGAACGCACCGGCAGCCAGTCTATTCCAGCAGACCTCGTCGGTGATGTCATTCGCGGCTCGTTGACGTTCGTCCTCAAGATGCAGCATACCCCTGACCTCACCTCCATCAGCGACGCCATCAGAATAGTACAGACCGAAGCCAAAGCGACAGCAGAACACACGGCGCATACACTCGAACAGATCAAGACCGAACTGAAGAACACCACAGAGGGCATCCATCAAGCCACAACGAAAATACAGCAGGGTAGCAACACGGCGGAGGAGGCGAGGGCCGCCGCCAGGGAGGCAACGGAATTGGGCAGAACAACACTAGAGATAACAAGGGAAATTAAGAACCAGAAGGCGCAGGGGCAGGCGAATGTCCCAATGAGTTACGCTGCAGCTGCAGCCAAAGGCGTCCCACTATCAGCTACATATAATACACAGAGTCTCAAGACATCGTCTATGCAGACGCAACGCGAGATCATCGTGAAGATCCGAGACCCACTCACTATACAGAGCCTGCGGGCAATGAACCCATGTAATTTGAAAGTCCATGTGGAGCGAGCCATTGAACAGAGCGGAAATGAGAACATAGCCAACGTGAAGATCGTCTCCTCTAACCAGCTGAAGAGCGGAGACCTGAGCATCAAGACAGCCAACAGCAGCGAGGTCGAGGCACTGAGACAGTTCGCGGACGACTGGGCCGACCGCATCGGGAGCGGAGCCACAGTGCAGATTCCGACATACGGTGTCCTCGCACACGGCATCCGCACCCGCTCCATAGACATGGACAAGTTCGAAGACAACAGAGCTCAGATCCTACAAGACAACAGGCCGTTCATACCCCAGGCAGATATCAGACACATAGGATGGCTAATTAGAGAAGCGTCTGCAAAGATGGCATCAACCATCATCATCGAGTTCACTAGGCCAGAGGATGCAAACAAGATCATCGACGAGGGCCTTATTTGGCAGGGTGAGGTTTTCCAGTGCGAGAGATATGAGCGACAGTGTCGAGTGAAGCAGTGCTACAAGTGCCAAAAATACGGTCACATAGGAACCCAGTGCAAGGCAACAACAGCATGTGGCTACTGTGCGCAGGAGCACAACACCCGGGACTGCCCATCGAAGTCTGGACAAGGCGAACCAAGGAAATGTGCGGCCTGCCGTGGCGAGCATGAGGCATGGAACCGCCAATGCCCAACCAGGAAGGATGAGATCGCGAAGGCAAAATTCGCGTACCAGATGCGACCCCGATACCATCAAGTCATAGAACCAAAAACTCGAACAGTACAGCTGGAGGCGCCGAACCCGGTACCACGGAACCAGCCTAGCCAGATTACTGCACCATCCCAGACTACCCGAACTGCCAGGAGCCGATCGCAAACCGGACGAGGACAGAAGAGGACCAACACCGGAACCACGATTGCCCCAATGGACCAGGAAAACCAACGGACACAAAGTACTGGTAGCCAGAGGCCACAGAGGACTATTGTACCCACCAGGAGGGCGAGGGAAGCGATGAGTAACAACCCACGGCGGACACAAGAGAATACCCAACAGATGGACATAGACTCAGATACCGAGGAATGAACCAGAGCACCACTTTGAGCATATTACAGTACAACGTTCGCAAGTCAAGGGACACAGTCATGGCAACGCTGCTTCGAGACGCCAGGGTCCACGAGTACGATATTCTAGCAATCCAAGAGCCATGGTGGAACCCGTATGTAGCCACCACCCACCACCCAGCAAAGGACATCTTCCATCTCTGCTATCCAGCAAGGGATCACGAAGGCCCGGCCAGAGTCTGCTTCTTTGTGAACAAGAGAATAGAGCCCACGAGATGGCGATTTATGGAGCACACAAGAGACGTCTGCTCTCTCATCATCGATCCTAGCGCAGGGGAGCCAGGACGGCAAAGGCTGGCCATACATAATATATACAACCCCGCGAAACACACTACAAACGGAGAAACAGCCCTACCAGAGGTACGAAAAGTCCTTGATGGACATCGAGAGAAGGAGCAGATCTTGCTTGGTGACTTTAACCTACACCATCCCCTATGGGGAGGTTCAGCTGTCAGACGCACACATCGAGAATCTGAAGACCTGGTAGCAGTCATAGAAGACTTTGAGCTTAACAGCACATTGCCCCCCGGAACCATCACGTTCAAGGAAGGAGCCTGGCAGTCCACTATTGATCTGTGCATGGTGACCACGGGACTGGTAGACAGAGTGATCAGGAGCGAAATAGACCAGGAGCTTGACCACGACTCCGACCACCTACCGATAAGCACTGTGCTAGATCTGACAGTGCAAGGACTGCATACCACACCAAGGAAGAACTACAGGCGCTTGAGGGAAAATGTATACACCAAAGCACTAAAGCAAGCATTACCACCGCTATGCAGACCGGCGACCAAAGCAGCTCTTGATGCATACGTCCACAGAATAGTGGAGGCGATCAAGGAAGCGATTGACAAAGCAGTCCCACAAACACGCCTAACCCCTCAATCACGGGAGGGTTGGACCGATGAGTGCAAGGAGGCCCTCACAGAAGCGAAAAGACTGAAGAGAGCGTATAGCCAACACCCTACTGGGGAGTCGTGGGAGGCGTATCGAACAGCAAGAAACCACAAAGCGAGAGTGATCAGGAAGGCACTCACTAAGATGCATAGGCAGCGAGTGGAGGAGGCGGCCGAGTCACCGGAGAAGCTGTGGAGGCTCGCCAAATGGGCAAAGACAAGAGGAAACGAGGTTCCCAGGGTCACGCCGGCCATACAACATCCAACGACTCAGCAGGAGGCTACGGAACCAAGCGACAAGGCAGACCTGTTCCGAGACACCTTCTTTCCCGCGCCACCAGAAGCAGATTTGGGAGACATAGAGGGCGTAGAGTACAGAGACCAGGTCGACCTACCGCCGATAACCGAGAAGGAAGTAAGAGATGCGATCCGCGCAGCATCTCCCCTCAAGGCCCCAGGACCGGACGACATCGCAAACCGAGCACTCCAAACCGGAACGGATCTAATCACGACCCACCTAACGAGAGTCTTCAACCAGAGCTTGCGGCTAGGATACTGCCCGGCACACTTCCGAGAGTCAACTACGGTAGTACTACGCAAGCCCGGCAAAAGCAACTACACAGTACCAAAGGCATACCGACCAATCGCACTGTTGAACACAATTGGCAAAGTGATGGACGCAATCATCGCTCGAAGACTCAGTTATCTGACGGAGACACATTGTGTGCTGCCGGAGACCCACATGGGTGGCAGGAAAATGCGCTCAACAGATCACGCACTCCATGCCGTTACGAGAAAGATACACGAAGCATGGAACAAGAAACCCAGTCAGGTAGCCAGCCTGCTACTGCTCGATGTTACTGGCGCCTTCGACAACGTCTCACATCCACGATTGCTGCACAATCTACGGAAAAGAAAAGTAGACGAGAAGACAGTCAGGTGGATTACAAGCTTCCTGAGCAACAGACACACCAAAATAGCTGTGGATGGATTCATATCGAGGAAGTACGCCATAGGTACAGGAATACCACAAGGCTCGCCGTTGTCACCTATCCTTTACCTCTTCTACAACGCCGACCTGATAGACGCATGCAATCAAGAACCAGAGACCATGTCGACAGGATACATAGACG
The DNA here is from genome assembly GCA_010093695.1 of Plenodomus tracheiphilus IPT5. Taxonomy (NCBI): domain Eukaryota; kingdom Fungi; phylum Ascomycota; class Dothideomycetes; order Pleosporales; family Leptosphaeriaceae; genus Plenodomus; species Plenodomus tracheiphilus. The sequence continues at coordinate 7,492 of MU006426.1, forward strand.
ATGTGGCCATCTTGACGTGGGGTAGAACGACGGAAGAGACGTGCAATACACTGAGCAGGGTCCTAGGGAAAGCACAGCACTGGGCCAACACCCACGCCTCGATCTTCGCCCCTGACAAGTTCCAACTTACACACTTCACGAGGTCATTCACGCGAATCGATACAAGCAGAGCACTCCAAACGGAGTTGGGGGAGGTGAAGCCAAGGGCGACATGCAAGTACCTGGGACTAACCATGGACGCCAAACTACGGTGGAAGGAGCACGTAGAAGAGATTAGACAAAAGACAACCAAGACAGTGAACGCCCTTAGCTGCCTTGGAGGGTCGACCTGGGGCGTAGGGTTATTGGACATGCGAAGGATATACGAAGGCACCGCGCTCCCTCAGATGACGTATGCATGCTCAGTCTGGTACAACGCCCTGGCTTGACATAGTCATTATGTGCAACCTTCAGGCTCTCGTCAATTCCCATGTAGGACCCTTCTCCAAGCACCTTATCCTGCTAACATTAAATTCACAAGCTTGTCCGAATTCTGCAGCATTTAACCTATCCGCAGTGGTCAGTGTGGTTGGCATACGCAGTCATGCTGCCAAAAGCAGTAGTCACTATCTTTCTTCAGAAGTGAGTCATCAAATCCAAGTCCGAACTCCTCTAATTAATTTTAAGGGACTACGTCCTTAATATCATGCTTGGTTGTCTTACGATAGAGTCACTGGTGTGTCTCGGTTCAGTCGCCGCTGTGATTTGGGAGCTCAAGAAACCGAGAGACTCTCGTGAAAACGATGCGACACCACTCCTGCCGGAATTGAGGAGACTGATAGTTAAACTTATCATCACGAATGCGGCTTCGGCGACGATTCAGCTAAGCAGTACCATTATAATGCTTTTGGCCTCTTTCTCACGGTTAAACACAAGCATCAACAGTACTCAGTTACGTGATATCGTCCTTCTGGTATAAAATCAATATCTTCTGTGGCAATTTCTGACACTACGCAGGCATGCACTGTTACACAGTTGCTGAGCTGTATACCTTGGTTTCTAGCTAGCTCAAAGCGTCAATTCCGAAGGATAGTTGGTGGACGCAACGAGTTTGGAGTGACGAGACTAGGCCCTTCATCGGACGAAGTGTAATCAGGTATGAGAGAGAATACTGTCATTTCGCCGTGGAAGTCTTACACTTCTAGCTTGAGGACATATGCTTTGATGTCTATCCCTATAAATAAGATGCTTCAAACGCTAAAGCGCACTTATAATTTACCTCATCAGGGTATCCTTGCGGGGAAATCCCTTCTTACACTTGCATTGGAAAGGCAGCTCCTTAGTATGCACCTGGAATTTTAGATGAAAGGTACATTTAAGAGATCAGTTGCTAATTACATACTTTCTCATGGCGTTGTAGATCAATTAGCCGGCGAAACTTTCGCTGGCATGTTGCACAGCCATGTTGGGGCTTTTGGTGCTCATGCTTTTGTTTTATATGCGATTTAAGCGTGAATTTTTGCTTATACTTCTTATTGCATAAGGTACATACGTATTCAGGATTGAGTAAAGATCGAACTGTTATACGTGGCGGGAACATTTGAAGGTGTTTGTAGGTTGTAGAAATCTTCAAAGTGGAAATTGTCAAATTATATAGATACTCTTGCAGATCTCAATATTAGAAGGGCATGAGGAAACTGGCTCTAAGACTGACCTAAGTTTATTCTATGCTTGCCTCTTGTTTCTTATGCTTGTCGTGACAGGCTTGCGTGTCTTAATTAGGTAACATGCACTATGTGAGGAAATAGTCTATCGTACACGTCTGTGCCGAACATGTTATCTCTGTGCATCTTAAGTACATGAGGTTTCTTGCTGGGAACTGGTCAGAGTCGAAATCGTCGACTTCGGCGGGTTAGATAGAGCTAAGCTCTGTGTCTCCGTCGGAATGTATCATTCGAAATTACGAACATATTAGCAAGCTAGAGGTTAGAGGTTCAGCAGGCCCTAGCAAAGAGTAGTTTCAAAGATCATTGAGAAGTTGTCCGTAATGGCTAACAAAGTAATACATCCGAGATACAAACAGAACTATCTCATCTAAATTACTCGTCCGATCATTTCTTGGCCTGAGCTACTAAACTGTTGAAAAAGATGAATATCTTGTGCCCGGAATATCTGTAATCATCCATGAACCTGGTTAATTACTGCAACTTGATCACTGCCAGAATGGGTGCTAACACAATTGCATCGCAACACCGTGCTTAGCTCGCGTCAGTCCCGTGACAAATCTGCCAGCTTGCGCTTTGACGGCGACACCGGCCCACTTATGCTGTCCCCAAGGCTGCTCAAAGGTGTCTTAGGCATGGCTAAGCGCAGCTCCGACCCGGACAATGTCGTAGACGTCTGGGATTTCGTTCTTTTGATCTTTTTTTGTGGACGGTTTTGCCAGAACCCAGGAAGGGCCTTCTTGATCGATACTAACCGTTATCCCAGCGCGAAGTCAAGATAATTGTGCAACAGCTTCCACAAATCTAGCAGATCCTGCAGCTCCCTCATGCGTGCCATCTCGACCTGCTCCATCATTGTATACACTTGCCCATCTTCTGGGTCTACTTCCCGCCAATGTATCCACAGTATAATCTTATAACCCTCAGTCGTCACTGAGAAATGACAAGTCTGATCGGGATATGCAAGCGAATAGAAGTAGCATCATCAACCTGGTTTGGTAGGTATTGGGGCATGGTCGGGATGTCGTAGACTGATGAAGATTGTGCTTTAGATGATCGTGGTGATGTCCAGCTATATATGCACTCCTCCCTCCACGTATTGCGCACATGAATTTCATTGCTTTACCTTATCAAATGTATCGCACAACCAGCTCTCACATTAAGCGCACCAGAAATATATATTCATATATCAGCAAATGGTACCGCGCTTAGGATAGACGGCAACCCAGAGGATCGCTAACGTACACTTATCTGCAATGCAAGCAATAGTGTTGTCTTGCATTTTTGGGAGTGACTCAAGCGTTTGAGACGACTCCATGCTTCCAGAATTGACTGAGAAGGACTTCGGGGGATAATCGCGCGATAGGCTATTAGTTTCTGGCACGCTACGAACCATTCGCTCATCTTTACTTGAGGGGGCCCCGGAAAGTCCTTCGAGCGTGCAGCGATCGGAAGTCTTTGAGGAGGCTGCACCCCCAACTTGCGTCTGAAGCAGAGCGGCGGGACCATGACTAGACCTTGGCCCCGATGTTGATAGAGACAACGCCGACGATTCTGTCGTGGTTTATTAAGGAACTTCTAGTAGCTAGCCACTCTCTGTGTTGTGCTAAATATTTCGCGAGGGTGGAAATCAGGGCGTTGTTTGTCTTCGTCGTTGGCTTATATTGTCGCTCAGGAGCGTACAATGAGAGCGTAATAGATATGTGAGATTGGAAAAGTATTGATAAGATGGTAGACGGGATTACAAAGCTAGCAGCAATTGGTTATTTCTACTGGTTTGCACACATAGTGCATAAGCATAGTGATTGATACATTTCCTTATCCCTCTAACTCCTTCATATTATCCCGTGCTGCCCGAAGGATCTCCTTCATATTCAAGTACAGCTTCGGATTCGGAACCCTCCATCTTCCGCCTCCAGGGAAAATCTGTCTCCGCAATCTGTTAATGCAGGGGATCAGGGGCTGATAATAGTCTGTAAAGTGTTCCAAAGTAGTTTTGCGAAAGATCGCATCATCCGATACTGTGCCCAACTTTAGCTTGGCTAGCTCCTCCGTGTTCGCATAGTTCCATTTGTCGAATTGTTGGACCACTCTTCCCTGCGACCCGTTGTAATGAATGCATATCCAAAATAGCACCCAGAAGAAAGATTCTAGGTCGTGCATGAAAGAATGCTGCTCATCGTCGTAAAGTATCCCAATCGCCATGAACGCTCGCGTGCCAGTCTTCCCTCGCGCCCCTGACGCTTTGTCGCGATCCTCCTTGATAGCAAGGTCTAGGTCTATCAAGAAGGCGAACCAGGAGGGGTTGTCCTCGTCCTCGTTTACCATGAGGTTGTTTGGCGAGATATCGCATTGTAGCATACCGGCCTGCGTATACAGCGACTCGTATCCTGCGATGCAGCCTTCTAGGGCAGCCAGAAGGCTAGCCCTGGAACTCGCCATGTATATAGGCTTACCGTAGTCTCGGACGATGACGCGGCGGTGCACTCGATCCGCTGTTGCCTTTCCTCCTTTGACCGGAGAGCTCGAACAAGTTCGCTTGCTAGGCGGTAAGGATACGTTCGTACAGCTCGAGGATCGCTTCCGTCCGGCAGCGCTGCTGCTTCGGCCTTTCCTTGAAAGGGAGCGAACAACTGTGCTTGGGGGCGGCACTGTGCATCCCGGCTTGTAGTTTGTCGCTTTCGTTACGTCCAGACCTTGTCGCACGTTCCCGCGGATGGAGTCGTCCTGGGTGCCCACACGAACCGTCTCATGGTGATAGTATCTCGCCACATTAATCACGTCCTTCTCGGTTGCCTCACGCAGCAACTTGCCCTCCTCATCGCGCTCCGGATACTGCCATGAATCCTTGACAACGAGCGGCGTGTCAGGATCTTCTTCTTTATAAGCTTTCCAGCAGGTTGTTGCTCGACCAGCGATGCAAGGCACCCGTTTGATCAACCTGTCAATGACGAGGCGCTCTTTCCCATGTTCCCGCTCAACCTCAATGTACCGTTTGTCTCCAACTGTAATGATCGTCGGGTCAAACCCCAGCTGCTCCTCGTTCATCCAGAGAAATCCAAGCATTGTAGACACGAATCGCAGTCCGTCCTTATTAATGTCGAATTGCTCGGAGGCGATGCCCCCGAGTCGATCAAATGACCATAGCCGCATCAGGGATCCACAGAGGGTAAAGCCAAGAACGAAGCGGCGGCTGTCTTGGGCGGCGAGCACCTCCCTCGCGTATCGGCCAAGGTCGAGCCACGCCTTGGACGCTTTGTCGGCTGACGGATTGCTCTTGAGCTCTCCGGGTATGAGAATCTGTGACCATCGATACTTTGAATTCACGCCGGCGTTCGGATCGTCCACAAAGCCAATGTCCAGCTTGCGATCGGCAGTAGAGCCTTGCAGAGGTTGATGCGGCTGTGCCAGTGGTCGCCGCCGAATTCTAGATTCCGGTTGTTGCCCTTCTGTGAGGTCCAACAGCTGGTCTGTGAGCGGAGCGAACCAGTTCAAAACATCCTTCTCTTTCGCCCCTTCAGGCCAGCCTTGCCAGCCGCTCGCCAACCGGTAGAGAGGGCTATCTCCTTCCTGGCACTTGTCGAACACGGCCTGTGCCGCCGGTCTCAGACCTGCCACATCTCTGAAGAACGCGTCGGAGAAGCCTGGTACGCCGACGTATAGGTCTCCTAGCTCCTCCTTCAGCACATCGTCTACGTGTTTGCGGTGCTCCGTCGAGTTCGCGAAGCTGCCCGTGTTGATGGAAAGGGGGGTTTGTTGGAAAGACGAGGTAGGGCGGGGTGGAGGCGTCGATTCGGCGACGGCAATATAAACTGCATCCCAGACGAATTCGTCGGGCTGAAGTTTGAGAATCGCGTCGAGCAGAGGTCGTACTCGTCCGGCGTCGAAGCCGTCCGAGCCGACTGCGGCATTAAGCCGCAAAAGGTCGTGAAAGAGGCTTTTACTCCCATTCTGGGAATATAGCAGCCGAGCGGCAGGGAGGCCTTGCAAGGCAGATATAAGAGTAACCAGCAGGTCTTGGGTATCTGAAACGGCATTAGAACTGCGCAGTAAAGATAGTCAGCCTGTACTACCTTCATAGCCCACCTTATCAAGCGCTTGCGAAGAGTGAGGGACGCCTATGTCATCGCATATCGAATTGAACGTATTGCGAAAGCCATCTAGTCCTTCACCTATCGGTTTAGACTGTATGACCTGCGACCGCGATTGCGTGGACATGGACATCCTCGAAGAGACATGTGAGTCGCCAGAAAGTGCCAC